>JADBJO010007645.1:73958-78958 GCA_016801955.1 Conus betulinus | reverse complement strand
CAAAAATACTCTTGGTGCTTAGAATCCCTCTGAGGAGAAGCCATTACCACAGTGTTGGTCATGGTCATGTTGTTTACAGCCAAGTCATGGCTGACCGAACCTCAGCACTACAAGCATGCACACATTGAAGTCCATAGCTGAAAAAAAACTGCCTCTAAAACTCAACACAGTGAATCTAAAAACTTGCACCAAAGTTTAGAGTCGCCATTTGGAAAGAACAAGAAACACAATTTCTTCTAAAAATCGAACGTTTATCTTTGTGTCGGTGATTTTTCTTCTCTTTGTGAGCGGAATGCGACGAAGAATAGTGATTCTCATACAGACTCTCTCCGTCCAGTTCTCTTCTCTGTTACTTTTACTTGTTATCATATATACTGGATTCATAGTGTGTATAGAATCTAGGAGTAATGTTGTTCTGTATATGTGCTTCGTATACTGTATATTCGATGTAGTTATCCAGTTAGAAGGAATAGATGATTTCTTGATTTTCGGTAGATATATCTTTTTTGAGTGTCACAGATATCAGACATAAAAAAGCATTAAGAATACTAAAAAAAAAAAAAATCTCTGTGGAACATTGGAATAAAGAATTTTTTCTAAATTTTCGATATATATATCTTCTTTGAGCGTCATAAATATCAGACATAAAAAAGCGTTAACAATACTAAAGATCTGTTTGGAAACATTGTTATGTGCTTTTTTGTATATTTGTCAGTTCCAAATAATACAGTTGTGAAAATGCACTCTTCTTTTTTTTATTTGTTTATTGAATAAGCCTCTTTTGCACCGTCTTGTGTTTTTTCATTGCGTTTCTGCTGGTTTTCAATCATGCTTCAGTCTGTTTGGTGTTCATATATTATAGAGTGCTGTGTTCAATATGATAGAGTTCATCTGTAACCAGAATACTGTCATGGTTTCTTGGTTTCTTCGTCTCTTTTTTTTCTTTTTTTTTCTTTAATTTTTTGTGTGACGTACTTGGTTTTGGTATGCAGTAGGCAAACCTTTAACATAATAATAATAATAACAATAATAATAATAATAATATAATATTGACACACTTCTCTTTCCCCTTTGGTTCTTCTTCTTCTTCTTCTTCTTCTTCTTCTTCTTCTTCTTCTTCTTCTTCCTTCTCCTCCTCTCCTCCTCCTCCTCCTCCTCCTTCTTCTTCTTCTTCTCTTTCCTCCTCTTCCTCGTCCTCCTTCTCCTCCTCCTCCATCCTCCTCGATTCCTCCTCCTTCGTCTCCTTCTCCTCTCCTCCTCCTCCTCCCTCCTCCTCCTCCTCCTCCTCCTCTTCTTCTTCTTCTTCTAATTATTACTATTATTATCGTGGTTGGTATTAGTTTTGGTATTCATTTCATATAACTCGACTTTTTTGTATTGTTTCTTAAGCTGAAACTGAAAACGCGTACGTAAAGGGGGAAAAAATAAAAACGACATTCGTGCTGCATTGTTCTTCAATATTTGTTTGTTCTCTCCCCCTTCATGCCATCTAAGTAGCATTACTTCCACTTCAGTCCTTCTGGCTCCGCCGTATGTCGTCATGAGGCAACCCAAGACAAGAGACACTGCTCTGATGATGAGTCACTTTGGTGGTGTTCAGTAAGACACGTCCTGAATCCAGATACACAGAACCCCATGTATGAAGTGTCCCACTGACATCCATACTTCTTCAGTCTCAGACCCAGTGGGAGTGAGGGACCCCTCCACAGGGCGTCACCATCTCCATGACATGACAGTGCTCATGAACTGGCTGACACTGACTTCTCTGACACAGGGTGTCACCATCTCCATGACATGACAGTGCTCATGAACTGGCTGACACTGACTTCTCTGACACAGGGTGTCACCATCTCCATGACATGACAGTGCTCATGAACTGGCTGACACTGACTTCTCTGACACAGGGTGTCACCATCTCCATGAAATGACAGTGCTCATGAACTTGTTGACACTGACTTCTCTGACACAGGGTGTCACCATCTCCATGACATGACAGTGCTCATGAACTTGCTGGCACTGACTTCTCTGACACAGGATGTCACCATCTCCATGAAATGACAGTGCTCATGAACTTGTTGACACTGACTTCTCTGACACAGGGTGTCACCATCTCCATGACATGACAGTGCTCATGAACTTGCTGACACTGACTTCTCTGACACAGGGTGTCACCATCTCCATGACATGACAGTGCTCATGAACTGGCTGACACTGACTTCTCTGACACAGGGTGTCACCATCTCCATGACATGACAGTGCTCATGAACTTGCTGACACTGACTTCTCTGACACAGGGTGTCACCATCTCCATGACATGACAGTGCTCATGAACTTGCTGACACTGACTTCTCTGACACAAACTCCCCGCAGGCATGGGTATGGAGAGGACATCCACACTGAGTTCACCACACAAAAGCAGGGCATGAGGGGCCACAGAGCTTGAGACTTCTTTTCAATCATGATTGATAAGAATGGCGTAGATGGTGCTGTGGAGTGTCATGATGTTCTGAGGTGGTTTAATAAAACTGTTCTCTGCACTTCCATTGATAATGTTCTTGGGTCATCCAAGCCCGAGAGAAACACGCACCTGCAGAGTTGGTGGCGAAATTTATCTGACTCTGTTTTATTCATGAGGTTGATGAACGTCCACTCTTAGTTTCAGCCTTCCTTTGTTAGCCCATAGAACATTAAGCAGCTCTGGAAAGGACCCAACCGGGGTTGAGGAAGGCAACAAATATGTCCTGCTAATGAAATTCGAATCCATGACCTCATTGACACTAGGTACTGTACCGCAGTGGCTGATCTTTTCTCTGTTTTTGCATCTCCATGTCACCGTCTAGGTTGTTTGTTATCCACTGTGCAGACTTTGTTCATATCTGCTTTTGAACCTCTGCGTAAAGGAACTGCTTTTCTGAGCATTCCAGATAGAACACACCAGGTGTTTTTTACCTATGCATTGCAGTCAAGCCACTCATTCTGGCTATCCATCCACGGCCTGAACCTGGCCACTCTTGCTATCCGTTAACAGCCGCAGCCTGGCCACTCTGACTATCCGTTCATGGCAACAGCCTGGCCACTGTGGCTATCTATCCAAGACCACAACCTAGCCACTCTGGCCATCCATCCAAGACCACAGCCAGGGTGCACTGGCTATCCATCTAAGGCCACAGCCTAGCCACTCTGGCTATCCATCCAAGACCACAGCATGCCACTCTCTGCTATCCATCCAAGGCCACAGCATGGCCACTCTAGCTATCCATCCAAGACCACAGCCTGTCCACTCTGGCTATACGTCCACAGCCAGGACACTTTGGCTATCCATCAACGGCCACAGCCTGGCCACTCTAGCTATCCGTCCATGGCCATAGCCTGGCCACTCTGGTTATCCATCCACGGCCACAATCTGGCCACTCTAGCTATTCGTCCACGGCCACAGCCTGGTCACTCTAGTTATCCATCCATGGCCACAGCCTGGCCACTCTGGCTATCCATCCACGGCCACAATCTGGCCACTCTAGCTTTTCGTCCACGGCCACAGCCTGGTCACTCTAGCTTTCCATCCATGGCCACAGCCTGGCCACTTTGGCTATCCATCCATGGCCACAGCCTGGGTCACTCTGGCTATCCATCCACAGCCATCTGGCTTCTCTAGCTATCCGTCCATGGCCACAGCCTGATTACACCGGCTATCCATCCACGGCCACAATCTGGCCACTCTGGCTGTCCACCCACCCCACAGCCACAGTCTGGCCACTCTAGCTATCCGTCCATGCCCACAGCCTGATTACACTGGCTATACAGTCACGGCCACAGCCTGGCCACTGTAACTATTCATTCACAGCTACAGCCTGGCCACTCTGGCTCTCTGGCTATCCATCCATGGCCACAGCCTGATTACACTGGCTATACAGTCACGGCCACAGCCTGACCACTCTGGCTATCCATCCATGGCCACAGCCTGGCTACTCTGGCTATCTATCCATTGCCACAACTTGTCAACTCTGGCTATCCATTCACAGCCACATCACAGAACCAGCAGCGAAAATCCACAGGGAGCAGTCAGTGTCAAGTCATCAATAGGTAACTCACAAGAGGAGACACTGCACCGCTTCCCAGTCGCTTCAGTGCTGTTCAGTGGTGCCTGTACCAACCTACATGGCAGCTGTTTGTGTCACACCGTATTCATAGGGGTCCAATATTTTTGTGTTTGTACGTTCAATAATCATTGTAGACTTATTGAAAACTTTATTTTCTCTCTGCTCTGCTTTGTGTGGATACGTTGAAGTTTTTACGTAAATAAACAGATCTTGAGTGAACTGAAGTGCCTGATGTGTTCTTTTTCTTCGCTCTTGTAAAGAATGCTCATGTGGGTTATGGATGCACACACACACACACACACACACACACACACACACACACACCACACACATACATACATACACACACGCACGCACGCACGCACGCACGCACGCACGCACGCACGCACGCACGCACACACACACACACACACCACACACACTGGGAGTACAAAAAGGAGAATCAGCTTTCAGACACAATAAAAATTCTCCAAGTAACCTATTTATGCCAATCTATAAATACTCGCCACCTTAAGCAAGGCCTTGGCACATCAGGTTTTGGTGTGCAGCCTGTTGAATTGTGTGAAAGGGAAGGCACACCTGTCTGGTAGGAGAACGTAACCACGGTACTGAACCAGCCACTTTCTTTCTTCACTGGCTCTGCGAACATTTCTGTTGACTAATCAAGATATTACTTGGATCCTTTACAGTGTGGCAAGTGTCATGGCACTTGGACCTTAGTTCATAGTCTCATCGGAAAAAGTACCATCCAGTTCATCCCTTGAGGGCTAGTCGGGGACGGGGAGCAACCCTCTCCCAAAAAAAGACTGCGTAATCCAAAATCCCGTCCCACCCTGCCCTCACGCCATCCCCCCCCCCCAACCCCCCACCCCCCACCCCGCCATTAGTCCCTACCTGGTAAAC
>JADBJO010007645.1:65000-73688 GCA_016801955.1 Conus betulinus | reverse complement strand
CAACTGCCCTCCCAATTCCAAATATCAAAAAAAATTTCATGGTACATCTAAAATTGTGAAGTAACTATTTCATGCTGAAATTCATGACACACATGTGTCTATCTTTTACAGTGATACTGAGGACTATCTGTATCTGTACTTGGCAGCTGTACAAGGGACACTCACATGTATATATTTGACAGTCATACAGAGGACTGTCTGTATCTGTACTTGGCAGCTGTACCAGGGACACTCACATGTATATATTTGACAGTCATACAGAGGACTGTCTGTATTTGCACTTGGCAGCTGTACCAGGGACACTCACATGTATATATTGTACAGCCCTATAGAGGAGTGTGTGCAAGTGCTCTATCCAGCTGTACTGGAGATGTACACGTGCATGCGTTTCACAGTCAGAGGACTGTGTGTACTCGGATTTTGCTGCAAATTCAAGATGGCGTAACACCGTGGAATGACCCCCTCTTCAAGTTTAACTCCCACGAGTCGGACTGGTGTTGTCCCAGATTGCCCTCACACTCCCCTGGACCTACTCCCAGGGGGGGTAATCTGGGCTGTCTCAGGATGAATGGTCCCCTTTATTCATTCCCTCCCCTTTTATGAATAATTATGAATGAATGAATAATTAGGGGTTCATTACTCAACGGGATGCCAAGCATTATCAGCTTCATTGTGTGGATCAGCTTAATGAGGATGGTGCCCAGTGCTCTTCCAGGCCGTTGATCTCAGACAGACAAGCATGACACCATGACACACTCACACTTACACACACAAAGTATACAAGCTGTGGTTATACCATTCCCAGAGTTCAGGGAATAGATCATGTGGAGCATTATATTTTTGTGGGTCAGCACGTGCTGCATGATGCGATTAGTGCTCGTTTCAGTTTCATGCAGTTCATTATAGGAGTGACAGGACTAATTAAGCATCTCCTTATACATGATTATGCTCACACAATATGTTTCCAGATAATGTTCTTAGGTAATGGAACATAAACAACTCCATTTCCCTTGGGTCGTTACAATTGGTATAGCACTATACCTTCCCCCGGTCAATTGATTTGGGATACAACCAGCACGACCCCATCCCCCCTTACTTTCCCACCCACCCTATCTCGAACGTATGAGTTGATTACATCCTTATGATGCTCATCAAGGGATTGATGAGTTTAGCACCTGACGCCTTGGCTTCTCCCTGGTGAACGTAGTCAGGAAGCTGCCAGTCCTCTTCTACTCTTCCTGAGTATGGCACTTTGTCCTCCTTACACTTAATCTACCCCAGCAAATTAATCTGGGTTACAACTAGAATGACCACCCTGCCCCTTACTGTCCAACCCCATTCCATCTCCTTTCTGTTTTATGATCACATTGCAATATTCATTTTTGGGAATTGGAAAAGGTTAAAATTCTTGTGGCACAAACATGCGAATCCTCAACAGGTCAAATGTTCATCTTATTCATACAGTTCTCGTAAATCTTATATCATCACCTTGCCTGCCAATCAAAAACTGGAAACAGACTTTGTTTTCAAAATGTTTAGGATTTTTAGATTAGACACACACACATGTCATTAGTATGACTGCAAAATGCGAATGAAAGAGTCTTTTAATCCTAACTTTATCTGAATCCTACTCTGTGTGTCCTCAGTATAGCTGCTATGTGTGTCCTCAATATATCTGCTATGTGTGTGCTCAATATAGCTGCTATGTGTGTGTCCTCAATATAGATGCTATGTGTGTCCTCAATGTACCTGCTATGTGTGTCCTCAATGTATCTGCTATGTGTGTCCTCAATATATATATATATGTCCCTCAATATAGCTGCTATGTGTGTCCTCAATATAGCTGCTATGTGTGTCCTCAATATAGCTGCTATGTGTGTCCTCATATATCTGCTATATGTGTCCTCAATATATCTGCTGTGTGTGTCCTCAATATATCTGTTATGTGTGTCCTCAATATAGCTGCTATGTGTGTCCTCAATACAGCTGCTATGTATGTCCTCAATATGGCTGCTATGTGTGTCCTCAATGTAGCTGCTATGTGTGTCCTCATATAGCTGCTATGTGTGTCCTCAATATAGCTGCTATGTGTGTCCTCAATATAGCTGCTATGTGTGTGTCCTCAATTTAGCTGCTGTGTGTGTCCTCAATATAGCTGCTATGTGTGTCCTCAATATAGCTGCTATGTGTGTCCTCAATATATCTGCTATGTGTGTCCTCAATATAGCTGCTATGTGCGTCCTCAATTAGTTGCAAAATGCAAATACATGCAATCGTCTGACTGTGAAATGTATTGAAGCATGCATCTCTAGAAAAGCTAGAAAAAAAGCGCATGCACAAACTCCTTTTTATGAGTGTAAAACATACACATCTAAATGTTCTTAGTTTAGCTGCAAAATGCAAACACTGTACAGCTTATCGTATAGTTTGCAGTGAGGCTTACATTGCAGCTTATGGTGCAGTTTACAATGCAGTATACAGCGGAGCATACAGTGCAGTTTACAGTGCACTTTACAGTGCAGTGCACAGTGCAGCATACGTGGAGCATGCAGTGCAGCTTACACTGCAGCATACAGTGCTGCTTACAGTTTAGCTTATGGGGCAGCTCATGGGGCACTTTACAGTGCAGTGTACCGTGCAGCTTACAGTGCAAGATACAGTGCAGCTAACAGTACAGCTAACAGTACAGCTTACAGAACAGATAGGGCACAGGCAATTTGTCATCAACAAGACAGACAAACTCCAACATTCGGCAGACAGGGTGCACTAATTTAGTTCATCCACAAGACAGACAACTCTGCCGCTCGGCAAACAGGTGTCCGTTTCACAGAGGCGAGATGGCGAGAGTTCGCACTTGCCTGGACAGTGTGAGCATTTCACAGCACACTCTAGCAGTGAGCGGGGCTAGGAAAAGGCGACAGTGTGCTGGACTGACTTGGGGCTCTCTCGCACGCGAAGGGAAATGGCCGGCAGTTTTTTACGTCAAGTCATTGGTGCACGAAAGGTAATAACGTTTTCTGATTGGTACGATTATCAAACGATTAAATCGCTCTTTGGCAAGAGGAGAGCTCCAAGAAGTAGTCACATTGTCAATTTGCATTTCACCCATTTCTTTATTCCCCTCGTTTGAAAGATTCCTCGCCGCAAGGAGAAGCCGGACACAATGTGTGAGATCTCGCTTGTAAAACTCGCCTCAGGTTGCAGTCAGTTCATATAATCTCCTGACAACATGTCACGATTAGGATTTTGCCCCAAATCACTATATAACCCCAGTACGCATTTGAGCCAGCATTTCATATCAAACTACTAATTGATGAAAAGAACAACTACCCCACCAACCATTTTACCTATTTTTGTGGATATCCACCCATGGACATCATCAACAATCTTCAAATACAAGACCTTCCCTTCGGCGAGCATTACATTTCAGGCCTTGGCACTCACCCGTGATCCTATCTTTGCGCCAGCTGGTATACCCTAAATAGTCCCCTTCCTTTCATTTTCATCTGTCTGTCAGACTTGTCCTTTACTGGCCACATGAAAGGAAAAAGGAGAATCAATTTTCATACACAATACAAATTGTCCAAGTAACCTATTTGTGCCAATCTATAAATACTCGACACCTTTAGCAAGGCCTTGGCGCATCAGTTTTTGGTGTGCAGCCTGTTGAATTGTGTGAAAGGGAAGGCACGCTGTCTGGTAGGAGAACGTACCACGGTACAGAGCCCGCTACTTTCTCTCCCCACTGTCTCTGCGAACGTTTCTGTTGACCGACCAAAACATTTCTGCCTGGAGAACTTTGGTATTGCCGTGGATCCTTTCACGTGTGGTAAGTGTTGGTGGAACTTGGGACCTTAATTCATATTGTCTTCCAAAAAACTAGCACCTAAACCACCTCTTGAGGGCTAGTCAGGGAAGGGGAACAACCCTTTCCAACGCAAGACTGTGAATACTGTAGCTAGGGTAAGCTCCCTTACTGGGAGAGTGCGTTATATACTTGTCTTCATAACACTAAATCTGTTGAAGGCATTACAGCCATGGGAGAAAAAAAAGGTGACGTAATCAAAACTCCCGATGATGATGATGATGATTACAATCTTTATTTCCAAGGGTAACAGATAAGCAAACACACGCTTTTTTTTTCATCTGGCCCTTGCCCTGCTAAGGGACTAACTAGGCATGACTAGCAACCAAAACTTATAGAACTTTTAACAAACACAATAAATCTTCACAAACACATTAAAAAGTTGATGAGTTGTTCCTCCATTAACATTGAGGCGTAGATGAATTTCAAGTCAAAAAGAAAAACAGAATGATTGAACACAACAAACACGAATAAAGAAATTGATTACAAAGAAGAAAAAAACTCATCACACACAGACAGAATAAGCGATCCTTCTGTTGTTTGAGAGAGAGAGAGAGAGAGAGAGAGAGAGAGAGAGAGAGAGAGAGAGAGAGAGAGAGAGAGAGAGATTTTCCTTTTGTAAAATACATTTTTTTCCCTGTAACTGGTTGTGCCTTGCACCTTCATACAGAAAGAATCATGTGCCTGCATTTGTTTGTTTGTTTGTTTTTAAAACTAAAATATGTGTGGTTGCAAACGAATGGAAATATTCTAGTGTCACAGTCTCATTGATAACAACCGTAAGAATGAGATGAACAGCTTCTGGGGGCAGTCTAGTGACACTTTGCCACATACAGCAGTGCCATTACTTCTTGAAGGGATAGGTAGAGACTTACATCAACTGAGATTCGAATCTGAGCCAAGATTTGATGAATTTTGAGAAAAAGAAAATGAAGAGGACTGAAAAAAAAACACACACACAAAAATCTGCGACCTTTCCCCTCTTCTGCATGCTCCTCTCACCCCCTCTCCCCATCCCTAACCACACCCTCACCTCCCACACCCTCTCCTCCTAAACCACACCCTCACCTCCCACCCCCTCTCCCTCCCTAACCACAACCCTCACCTCCCACCCCCTCTCCTCCCTAACCACACCCTCACCTCCCACACCCTCTCCCTCCCTAACTACACCCTCACCTCCAACCCCCTCTCCTCCCTAACCACACCCTCACCTCCCACACCCTCTCCTCCCTAACCACACCCC
Organism: Conus betulinus; assembly: GCA_016801955.1. NCBI lineage: Eukaryota > Metazoa > Mollusca > Gastropoda > Neogastropoda > Conidae > Conus > Conus betulinus. Next base: position 68,580 of record JADBJO010007645.1, on the reverse strand, counting down.
TCGCCTCCAACCCCCTCTCCTCCCTAACCACACCCCTCACCTCCCACACCCTCTCCTCCCCTACCACACCCTCACCTCCCACCCCCTCTCCTCCCTAACCACACCCTCACCTCCCACACCCTCTCCTCCCTAACCACACACCCTCACCTCCCACACCCCTCTCCTCCCTAACTACACCCTCACCTCCCACATCCTCTCCTCCCTAACCACACCCCTCACCTCCCACACCCTCTCCTCCCTAACCACACCCTCACCTCCCACACCCCTCTGCTGCTTTTTTTTTTTTTTTTCTTCACCGGTCCTTTGCCTGTGCTTTCCAACCTATTCTTGTCTCATTCATTTCATTGCACACACATACAAAAAAAAAAGAAAGAAAAAAAAAAAGGCAACCAATGTTAGGTAGGCACTCAAGGTCTGACCAGCCTCACTGGGCTAATGCGTAGGTCAGACATCTGCTAATTCGTAGCCACCAGACCCTCTTCTTCAAGTCTTTCATCATAGTTGTTAATTCATTTATCCATCAGCTTAAAATCATGCATAGTGTGGTCTCAAAACTTGTCGGATTGCAGTGTAGCGTATATGGACTAGTCTGCACGCAGTGACGCCTCCTTGATGAAACTGAAACTGAAACTTGTCTCGTTCGACGCTTACATCTTATTAGATGTGGGGAGTTACAGAGTATCCATATCGATTTTTTTTTCTTCTTTACAACACCAAATGGGAGATGGTCGGGGATGGGGTAGGGAGCGGGAGAGTGTAAGGGACAAGGGGTGGAAGGGAAGGTGGGGTGGGGGGTGGGGGTATGTTGGGTCCTTGTCGCTAACGTAAAGAGGTTGGCTGAAGGTGGAAAACTGGTGTGAGAGGCTGGCGGGACAAGGGGGGGGGGGGGGGGGGGGGGGGGGGGGGGGGAGGTACGTTGGGTGCTTGTCGCTAAGTAAAGAAGTGGGTTGCAGGTGAAAAACTTGTGTTTGAGAAGCTGGGAGGGGAGGGGGAGGGGGAGGGAAGGACACAAAGGGGAGGGGGGGGGGGAGAGACGTTGGTTGCTTTTCGGAGGTTCGGCTGCAAGTGCAGAGTTAGTATGAGACTTCACACACACACACACACACACACACACACACACACACACACACACACACACACACTATCTCTCTCTCTCTCTGTCACACACAAAAAAACACACACACACACGCACACTTACACACAAACACACGCACACGTACACACACACTCTCTCTCTCTCCCTGTCACACACAAACACACACACATTCTCTCTCTCATACACACACACACACACGTACACACATACCCTCTCTCTCATACACACAGACACACACATACGCACACACACACACACGTGCGCGCGCGCGCGCACACACATACTATCTCTCTCTCTCTCTGTGTCACACACACACACACACACGCACACATACAACACACACACACATGTACACACCCACAAACACTCACTCTCTCTTTCTCCCTGTCACACACACACACACACACACACACACACACACACACACACACACACACACACACACACACACACACATTCTGTCTCTCTCTCATACACACACACATGTGCACACACACACATACTCTCTCTCATACACACACACACACACACACACACACACACACACACACACACACACACACACACACAGGGAATAATAATGGATGCAAAGATAGCGTTACGGATGAGTTTTAAAGCTTGCCGTTTGACGTCAGAAAGGGGTCGATTCATGTCTTTATATATAGATGACGAGTGATCTCACTGACAGCAGTCATTTATAAAACAAGTGAAAAGACCGCTGTGATTTGGGTTTGATTTTGAGGTCAGCTACGCTCTGGAACATTAACTTGGACCACATTGTGCTTTGGTGCTTAACTCTAACTGTGGGGTGTGACCACAGACATAGCGCTGCGCGTGAGCTGGTTACACAGCCACCATGAGGCCCCTCCTCCTCGCTGACCCCCTCCCACTGGCCACACACACACACACACACACACACACACACACCCTCACTACCACTAAATTTCCACTAAATCACCGTCAAAGCGTTGTGAGGCCCATCCTAAGTTTGAGCGAGCATTTCCTGTTAAACTGATGATTGATTCAAAGAGCAACTTTCCACCAATTATTCCTTTGTTTGGAGGAAACTCCACTGATAACATCACATGCAGTCTTCAAATACATGATATTTCCCTTAATTAACGTCACCTTTCAGGCCTCTGTACTCACCCGTGACCCTATCTTTGTGCCAGATGGTAGCCCCCAAATAGTCCCATTCCTTTGATTTTTACCTGCCTGCTTGTACGTTGATGGTCATGGGAAAGAAAACGAGAAGAGAAGAATCAACTTCTAGACACAATGAAAATTCACAAAACGATCAAATGGCGCCAGTCTATTAACACACTACTTCTTAAGTAAGGCCTTGGCGCATAAATTTTTGGTGTGCAGCTTGGCCTGTACCTTGATAGCCATATGAAAAAAGACGAGGAGAATCAACTTTCAGAGGCATTTAGAAAACAATTCTCAAACACAATCGAATTGCACTAGTCTATAAATACCCGACTCCTTAAACAAGGCCTTGGCACATCCATTTTGGGTGTGCAGCCACTGTGGGTTGCGAAAGCGCAGAGTTATTGTTCTTGGGTCTTCAATCTCGGCGCAGATTCGGATTCAGTACCTACCCAGAGCGCAGAGTCGATCGGATGGTTGCGAAGACGGGGGTGTTGCGCATCCATTGCACTGCTGGTTCTTGAAGGGTAGCTGCACTTGAACTGTGTCTGTGAAAGGCATTAACTGTTGGTCAACAAAATATTTCAACATATAATTTTGATCAACTGTTTGGGTGAAAACATCGCCTTTTTTCCTACGTGAAATTGAGGGTACAATGCGGTTGTCCACGCAGTCCTTCCTGGTGTGGCTGATGCTCACCATTTCTTTGTCGCACGGAGCGGTGTTCACCGCCCAACAAGAGGAAGACTTGGTCAGCTTCACCGAGTCCGTCATGCAATGCTACGGCAGGGTGGGTCTGGCCATAGCAGCGGTCAAGGGAAACGAGACCTGGACACGAGGCTTCGGGAAAGCGGATCGCGAGAGAGATCTTGAGGCCACCAGCTCTCACGTGTTCGGCATTGGCTCTAACAGCAAGTCCTTCGCGGCCGCCCTGCTCTCCATCGTCCTCAACGACACAGGCAGGTGAGTCCGTTCCCCCAGGCGGCCGTAAAGAAGAAACCGTTTTGTGCCGTTTGTATGCAGGCCACTCCTTTTACACCCATTCTTATCTTTTAAAAGGTGAAGAAGCTCCGTGGTGCATTCCATGTCATGTACCACTCACAGTGAAACATGTTCTTTTAGAGTGCTGGGACTTGCATGATCTGAGACATAAACACTTTACGGCAGACTCCATAAAAACAACCTTGTTCACAGATAGTCCCACCAGATGTGATCTTTGAGTTTCAGAGGGCGATGAACGTTTTTTCATCTGATCTAAGATGTTAATGAAGAAAGGTCCTTAACGAAGGCTCCGGTGTGTTTTTTTAAGATGTATTTTAAAGGGTTGAGTGATTT
>JADBJO010007645.1:37500-60000 GCA_016801955.1 Conus betulinus | reverse complement strand
TGGATACCACCATGGCTGCGACACACCTGTTTTCGTGCTTTCGTTCATCTGTCAGTTCTGAGCTTTTTTTTCTTGTCTCCCATCTTCAGTGCCACCTCAGTGGCATTGCACCCACGCCTCTCATTCCGATCCCCCTGTCCACAGCCATAGCCTGACTTGGTGCGGCCCTTTGCAGCCCTGGCATCAGGCAATCTGCAGGGAGCAGTCAATGTCAAGCTGTCAAAAGGCAACCCACCGGTGGAGACACTGCACTGCTGCTGGATGTCCAGTGGTGCCTGTTCTGATCCAACATAAGCAGAGCACTACATACTAAACCTCCAACTGACGACAATCATTGCTAAGTCACGGAGCCGGCGTGAGTGAGCTCTCCCTCCAGAGGGCGCCACCACGTCCGTCCAACGACAGCCCCCACGGACTTGCCGATACCGGTGACTCTGACGGATTTAAACCAAGGTCATAGACGCTGAGGTCACCATGACAGCAGGGCATACAGGGCTACAAAATTTGACACTTAAAAAATGCTGATCGATGAGAATGAGGATGATGAAGATGATGCTACGGATTTCCATTTCAGTCTGAGACTGCATGACAGGGCTGTACTCTACGCCTACTTTCAGAATAGATACCAGCGTCAACCAGGACCGAGTGATACAGACACCTGCAGGTCAGGGAATTTGAACAACACTCTCAGCAGAGACATATCCATGAAGTGGATAAAAACTCGACTGTGTGGTCCCAGTCTTCCCAACTGAGCCCGTAGCAAACTCACTCCGGGTAGGAGCCAGTCGGGGTAGAAAATAATTCCACATGGCTCTGATGGGAATCGAACCAACGACCTCCCAGCCGGGAGTCCGCGACGCTAACCATTTCGCCGCTGCAGTTGGTGGTCCTCAACACGATCTCAGAGCAAAGAAAATTGACAGGTCTCTCCATCAGTTTTGATTGGATGGAAACGTGGGCCTTGCAGCCTTAACCGAATGGTAAGCAATAGGAGGATCACGTCACTGTCGACACTCCGCCTTTTATGTCGGCTGTGTTGATTTCCCTGAGTTTTCTGTCCGTTTGTTTGTTTGCTTGTTGTTTTTTTTCTTCGTTTGTTGTTTGTTTCTTTGTGGGGGTGGGAGGGGGCTTAGTTTTCACTTTTTTTTTGTTTGTATATGTTTACTTTTTGTTTGTTATAGGTTTTTGTTTGTTTGTTTTTTTTGGACATTCGCACGCGTGCATGCGAACTTAACTCACTCACTCTGTGTGTGTGTGTGTGTGTGTGTGTGTGTGTGTGTGTGTGTGTGTGTGTGTGTGTGAGTGTGTGTGTGTGTGTGTGTGTGTGTGTGTGTGTGTGTGTGTGTGTGTGTGTGTGTAGTGTGTGTGTGTGTGTGTGTGTGTGTGTGTGTGTGTGTGTGAGTATGTGTGTGTGTGTGTGTGTGTGTGTGTGTGTGTGTGTGTGTGTGTGTTTGTAGGGGCTGGGATAGGGTGTTGTATCTTTTTGTTCGTTTATTTTGTGGTTTGTTTTTCTCTTTTGTTTTCTCGCTGCATCATTTTCTGTTCGTGCGACATAGATCGTTGCAGAAGCAGTCTTCACATGGCGAGCAGGTCTAAAATTCCATTTCTCTGGATAGTAGTGACGCTTTCTCTCCATGTGTGACAACAACAACAACAACAACAACAAACAACAACAACAACAAAAACAAGAAGAAGAAGAAGAAGAAGACAACAACAACAACAACAACAACAACAAAAACAAAAACAAAAAGGAAGAGAGAGAGATACGTCCGGAGAGCTCCGGAGATCATCCTTAAAACGAAATACGAAAATAGAAATAAGTGCTTCATTTCCAAGTTCCTCAAGTCCGTTGCCCCTCACAGAGCCACACGGTTTCCTGCCATCGTGGTCCTGTGATTCATTGTCTTTCCCACAGACGCCTCCGTCATCTCTCAGTGGCCAAGGCGTTTCGGCAAGAGTTGATCCAACAGTGATTCATTGTCTTTCCCACAGACGCCTCCGTCATCTCCCAATGGCCAAGGCGTTCCGGCAAGAGTTGATCCAACAGTGATTCATTGTCTTTCCCACAGACGCCTCCGTCATCTCCCAGTGGCCAAGGCGTTCCGGCAAGAGTTGATCTACAACAACCTGCTGTACACGCTGGTCAGTCGGGCCACGGAGGTGCTGGGGAACGGGTCCTGGGAGGACCTCCTGCACGCTCGCCTCCTGCAGCCCCTGGGCATGTCCAACAGCGGCATCATGGGCCAGACGGTGTCAGTCTCCGACGATAACTTCGCCAAGCCTTACGTCAAGCTGGGGGGTCAGACGGTTGTGTCTAATTCCACACCATATACAGGTACGGTGAACTGTTTGGAATCTACGAGGGTGAGTCTGGGTTTCCAGCGTCATTGATAGCATGTCAGCATTACAAATAAGCACAGAAAAGAAGGTCGGGAAGTAAGGCTTGTCTGATACATAATATAAAACAGACAGGTCTCCCACCTTCCCCCATGGATTTTATCTAACCGCAACAACACAAAACAACAAACACCCTCATTTTTCAGTCACATGACCAGGGTTCGACCATTGGTCGTGTGCACTGAACTCCAGTTCACCCAGTAGCAACACCACCGCTGATGAAGACGGATGGCCATCTGTCAAAAGCTCTAAGTAAGTGTTTATTTCCCAGCTGAGTGACCTGTAGTCGTTATGTCTACCCCTCAGCAGTTAAAACTTTCACAACGTCTCCTACGCGATTTCGACCGGACGGTCATCAAGATTTTTCGTGAACTGGAAGGAGCGCACCGAGCCTCAGCGAGATTTCGAAACCATCTGCATTTCACGCTAAACTGTAAACATCACGGTGTCGTACCGACCAACTTAAAGATCAAGTCATTAGTCAAAGGTAAAGCTGCAAGCAACATCTTATTCCGTACGGAACGGGCCCTGATGAACGAACGCGTGAAGCAGATTAATCTGCGGATCGAGGGATTAGAACAACATATCCCTCTCTCTCTTCTATCAAGGTGAGTGCAAACGTTCGGACCGAGATACTAGTGGAAGTGAAGGCCTGGCTCCAGTCAACTCAAAACTTGGAACAAAATGCGCAAGCGCCAGAGGAAGGAAGAAGTTTGAGAAACTAATGGCGAGGTCGAAGCGTGACAAGAACGATCAGATTCCAATCGTACCTGTGACTGATGAAGAGACGCGCAGGGTGAAGACGAGATGGTTTGTGAATCTATCAGAACGTGAACTGTTTGACTCTGAACAGCAAGTGCTGGAAAAGGGACTCAATTTCGCTGTGACCCCGCACAAACTCCCTATCGTGGACTACATCACGTGTATCGAAACCGCCTGCAGACAGATAGGCCCCGCATACAGAAGCAGCATCCCACCTGAGGTCGGAATGTGTCAACATCCTGAAACAAGCACAACCACCGAAACCCAACAACATTTCTGCGGAGAAGAGGCAAGCATTAGCCCAACTTAAGAAAGATGACACAATCATGATACTCCTGGCCGAAAAAGGCCAGTCCACGGTCATCATCCCCAAGTTAATGTACCATGACAAAGCCAGCCAACTGTTGGATTACTAAAAAAATCTACCAGCCTCTCAAGAAAGATCCCACCAACAAGCTCAAGGATCTGCTCAAACGTCTCAAGGAGGTTGGCAGACTTTCCCTTGATCTTTACAGAAAACTGTACCCATCAGCCACTGATATCCCCAAGTTCTATGGCCTTCCAGAGGTGCACAAGAAAAATGTCCCTCTCTCATTCCACAATCGCTTCCAGAGGTTCCCTCATGTATGAGACGGCGAGATTTGTGGCAGACATCCTGTCTCCTTTGGTTGGCATGACTGAGCACCACATCACCAACACTGCGGACTTGGTTCAGAAATTGGCAGACTACACCCCTTTCTCCTGATGAGTGTCTGGTATCATATGATGTTTTGGCATTGTTCAGCAGCGTTTCCATCAAACAAAGCATCCACATCATCAAAGCAAGACTCCAGGCTGACGACACTCTGGTCCAACGTACATGGGCAGCATCTGCGAGCTCCTGGCTTGCTTCCTCAACATCACCTACTTCACGTTCTAAGGCAACTTCTATCAACAGATGGCCAGAGTGGCCATGGGCTCTCTAGTCAGCTCCATTGTAGCCAACCTCTTCATGGAGGACTTCGAGGAGAAGGCCCTGGCGTATTACCATTCTCCTCCACGCTATTGGGGCCGCTACGTGAACGACACCATGACTATCCTCAAGCGGTGCTGGTGGAAGACTTCACTAACCACTTGAACAGTCAACACCCTGCTATCAAGTTCACTCATGAGGTGGAGGAGAACAACTCGATTGCTATGCTGGATACACTCATCACACAGACACAGACTGATGACAGCCTCTCCTTCAGTGTGTACTGCAAACCACCCACACAGACCAGTACCTACAGTTTGAAAGCCACCAGCCGCTAGAACACAAAACTCGGAGTGATACGCACCCTCACCCATTGGGCCAAACACCATCTGCTTTACTCAGGGTGCCAAAGACCAGGAAATGGAACACCTCAAACTTGTTCTCACCGTGTCGTGCTACGAGAAGTGGGCGTGGAACATCCCAGCCAGCAAGAAGATCACACCGTATCCTACCACCAAGCAAGACCAAACTAGGCGTAAAGGACATGTCACCATCCCCTATGTCTGCGGTGTGACCGAAGCCTTGAGCAGGAAGATCAGGAAAACCCAGCATCTCTGTTCATCCCAACCCATCATCACCATCTGCAGCCAGCTGGTCGCCCCCAAGGACAAACCTGACAAACTGGACAAGTCTTGAGTCATCTACCAAATAGACTGTCATAACTGTAAAGAGAACTATGTTAGGGAAACTGAGAGAAACCTTCGAAAACGCTTGACTGAACACGAAAGAGAATCATCACCAGTAGGCGTCGACCTACACGCCCAGCAACATCAGTTTGAATATGACGACATCAGCGCTCTCGACCGTGACAATAGATGGTTTCAGCGTGGGGTAAAGGAGGCTATCCATATTGCCGCCAACAACCACACACTCAACCAGGATTGGGGCAGACATATCTTGCCACCTGTGTACAACACCCTCATTGTTCAGTCACATGACCAGGTTTCGACCCGTCTCTGTCTGTCTGTCTGCTGTCTGTCTGTCTCTGTCTCTCTCTCTCTCTCTCTCTCTCTCTCTCCCCCCCCCCCCCCCCCCCCCCCCCCCCCGATGGATTTGATCGAACTGCAACAACACAAAACACGGTGGAAAGTAAGGCTTACCTGATGCACAGTAGGAAACAGGCAAGTCTCTCTACGGCAGATTCCATCTCACTGTAACAATCAGAGCAAAGAAAAATCTGAGAGTCTGGGAAAAGTAAGGAGGTTTCGTCTGCAGCATGAGCTGCACCAGAACAGCCAGGTGTGTATCCACCAGGCCAAGCTCATACATCGGGGGGAAAGAGATAGGAGGATTGCCAACTAAGCTGTACAGTTGACTTCCCCACCCCCTCCTTTCTCTGTCCAGGTGTCTCATTTCAAAGGCGCTTTCAAAATCAACAGCTACATAGGTATTTAAACTATAATCCGCTATCACTGTCAAGCACATTTTTGTGGCTGACCGGTATGTTGTCTATGAAGTGCTTTCTGGGGTGGGAGTGAGGGGGTGGGGGTGGACAATTGGTCTTTTTCCGATCTGGCGAACCTCTCGCTGTTTATTACCACCAGCATGACTAGTTCTATAGAGTTTCCACCACCAGCATGACTAGTACTATAAAATGTACACCACCAGCGTGACTAATACTGTAGAATGTACACCACCAGCATGACTAGTTCTATAGATGTACACCACCAGCATGACTAGTTCTATAGAGTTTCCACCACCAGCATGACTAGTACTGTAGAATGTACATCACCAGCATGACTATTTCTATAGAATGTACACCACCAGCATGACAATTTCTGTAGAATGTACACCACCAGCATGACTAGTTCTATAGAATGTACACCACCAGCATTACTAGTTCTATAGAATGTACACCACCGGCCTGACTAGTTCTATAGAATGTACACCATCAGCATGACTAGTTCTATAGAGTTTCCACCACCAGCATGACTAATTCTATAGAATGTACACCACCAGCATGACTAGTTCTATAGAATGTACACCACCAGCATGATTAGTACTGTAGAATGTACACCACCAGCATGACTAGTTCTTTAGAATGTACACCACCAGCATTATGAGTTCCGTAGAATGTACACCACCAGAATGAATAGTTCTATAGAATGTACACCACCAGCATGACTAGTTCTATAGAATGTACACCACCAGCGTGACTAGTTCTGTAGCATGAACACCACCAGCGTGACTAGTTCTGTAGAATGTACACCACCAGCATGACTAGTTCTGTAGAATGTACACCACCAGCATGACTAATTCTATAGAATGTACACCACCAGCATGGCTAACTCTATAGAATGTACACCACCAGCATGGCTAATTCTATAGAATGTACACCACCAGCATGACTATTTCTGTAGAATGTACACCACCAGCATGACTATTTCTGTAGAATGTACACCACCAGCATGACTATTTCTGTAGAATGTACACCACCTTTTGATATGTCGACGTCCACATTGATCTGGTCAGTGGTGCCGTTCTTTGTGGAGAGCATCACTGACAAACCTGCAAATTTCCTGCTCCCTGTGGATTGTTGGTACCGGGGCAGCGGCGGGACGCGCCATTCTGTGGCTGTGGACGTTGTGTTGGAATGAGCGGCCTGGATGCAATGCCAACTGCTCCCTGTGGATTGTTGGTACCGGGGCAGCGGCGGGACGCGCCATTCTGTGGCTGAGGACATTGTGTTGGAATGAGCGGCCTGGATGCAATGCCAACTGCTCACTGTGGATTGTTGGTACCGGGGCAGCGGCGGGACGCGCCATTCTGTGGCTGTGGACGTTGTGTTGGAATGAGCGGCCTGGATGCAATGCCAACTGCTCCCTGTGGATTGTTGGTACCGGGGCAGCGGCGGGACGCGCCATTCTGTGTGCTGTGGACGTTGTGTTGGATGAGCGGCCTGGATGCAATGCCAACTGCTCCCTGTGGATTGTTGGTACCGGGGCAGCGGCGGGACGCGCCATTCTGTGGCTGTGGACGTTGTGTTGGAATGAGCGGCCTGGATGCAATGCCAACTGCTCCCTGTGGATTGTTGGTACCGGGGCAGCGGCGGGACGCGCCATTCTGTGGCTGTGGACGTTGTGTTGGAATGAGCGGCCTGGATGCAATGCCAACTGCTCCCTGTGGATTGTTGGTACCGGGGCAGCGGCGGGACGCGCCATTCTGTGGCTGTGGACGTTGTGTTGGAATGAGCGGCCTGGATGCAATGCCAACTGCTCCCTGTGGATTGTTGGTACCGGGGCAGCGGCGGGACGCGCCATTCTGTGGCTGTGGACGTTGTGTTGGAATGAGCGGCCTGGATGCAATGCCCAACTGCTCCCTGTGGATTGTTGGTACCGGGGCAGCGGCGCGACGCGCCATTCTGTGGCTGTGGACGTTGTGTTGGAATGAGCGGCCTGGATGCAATGCCAACTGCTCCCTGTGGATTGTTGGTACCGGGGCAGCGGCGGGACGCGCCATTCTGTGGCTGTGGACGTTGTGTTGGAATGAGCGGCCTGGATGCAATGCCAACTGCTCCCTGTGGATTGTTGGTACTGGGGCAGCGGCGGGACGCGCCATTCTGTGGCTGTGGACGTTGTGTTGGAATGAGCGGCCTGGATGCAATGCCAACTGCTCCCTGTGGATTGTTGGTACCGGGGCAGCGGCGGGACGCGCCATTCTGTGGCTGTGGACGTTGTGTTGGAATGAGCGGCCTGGATGCAATGCCATCTGCTCCCTGTGGATTGTTGGTACCGGGGCAGCGGCGGGACGCGCCATTCTGTGGCTGTGGACGTTGTGTTGGAATGAGCGGCCTGGATGCAATGCCAACTGCTCCCTGTGGATTGTTGGTACCGGGGCAGCGGCGGGACGCGCCATTCTGTGGCTGTGGACGTTGTGTTGGAATGAGCGGCCTGGATGCATGCTAACTGCTCCCTGTGGATTGTTGGTACCGGGGGCAGCGGCGGGACGCGCCATTCTGTGGCTGTGGACGTTGTGTTGGAATGAGCGGCCTGGATGCAATGCTAACTGCTCCCTGTGGATTGTTGGTACCGGGGGCAGCGGCGGGACGCGCCCATTCTGTGGCTGTGGACGTTGTGTTGGAATGAGCGGCCTGGATGCAATGCCAACTGCTCCCTGTGGATTGTTGGTACCGGGGCAGCGGCGGGACGCGCCATTCTGTGGCTGTGGACGTTGTGTTGGAATGAGCGGCCTGGATGCAATGCCAACTGCTCCCTGTGGATTGTTGGTACCGGGGCAGCGGCGGGACGCGCCATTCTGTGGCTGTGGACGTTGTGTTGGAATGAGCGGCCTGGATGCAATGCCAACTGCTCCCTGTGGATTGTTGGTACCGGGGCAGCGGCGGGACGCGCCATTCTGTGGCTGTGGACGTTGTGTTGGAATGAGCGGCCTGGATGCAATGCCAACTGCTCCCTGTGGATTGTTGGTACCGGGGCAGCGGCGGCGGGACGCGCCATTCTGTGGCTGTGGACGTTGTGTTGGAATGAGCGGCCTGGATGCAATGCCAACTGCTCCCTGTGGATTGTTGGTACCGGGGCAGCGGCGGGACGCGCCATTCTGTGGCTGTGGACGTTGTGTTGGAATGAGCGGCCTGGATGCAATGCCAACTGCTCCCTGTGGATTGTTGGTACCGGGGCAGCGGCGGGACGCGCCATTTTGTGGCTGAGGACGTTGTGTTGGAATGAGCGGCCTGGATGCAATGCCAACTGCTCCCTGTGGATTGTTGGTACCGGGGCAGCGGCGGGACGCGCCATTCTGTGGCTGTGGACGTTTGTGTTGGAATGAGCGGCCTGGATGCAATGCCAACTGCTCCCTGTGGATTGTTGGTACCGGGGCAGCGGCGGGACGCGCCATTCTGTGGCTGTGGACGTTGTGTTGGAATGAGCGGCCTGGATGCAATGCCAACTGCTCCCTGTGGATTGTTGGTACCGGGGCAGCGGCGGGACGCGCCATTCTGTGGCTGTGGACGTTGTGTTGGAATGAGCGGCCTGGATGCAATGCCAATGACGTGGCAAAGAAGACTGGATAGCAAAAGAAAAAAACACCCCATAAAACAAAGAAGTCTGAAAAGTTCCTCAACATTTCTCGGTAGGGTGGGGAAGGGGGAAGAGAAGGGAGAAAGTGTGTGTGTGTGTGTGTGTGGGGGGGGGGGGGGGGGGGGGGGGGGAGAGACAAAAATCTCTTAAAACGAATCATCTCGTACATCCACCCATAGAACATTTGGGTCCTCCTTTTTACAGCTGCCTTGGCTCTTTGGAATGTTCCTCCAAGTCACGGTCATTCACTCCGAACTAGCAGACCCCTGGAACACTGCCTTGCTGCCCTGACACCTTCAAGCACTCTCTGTTCTGTGAGGCATTTAAATCAGTCCACGCTGCCATAACAGATCAGAATCCCCCCCCCCCCCCCCCCCCCCTACCCCGCTCCTTCTCTCCTCTCAACTGGTTCTGAACTGGTTGATATTACTCGAGTTCTACTCTGGGAATAGACGTTTCATGAGCTGTTGTGCGTTGGTTGCTGATCACCAAGTTCATCCATGCTGGTCTTGTCACTTTTGTGGAGCCAGTAAAGGACATTGGGACCTTCACTCAAAGGGGCCAAGGACAGCCCCCTTGGATTTGCGGGACACGCTCAACAGCAGATCACAACAAGATTTTAAAGTTCCACACACTTTACTCTTTGCACCCGACATGTGACAGAAAATACAAAAAAAAACATCCAAGACAAGGGAAAATGGGACAGAATCAGCTGTTCTGACCCGAAAAAAAATTGCACCTGTTTGTAACCCTTTCCATCCTTGGAAAAAAATGGGACGGACTTAACTGACCTGACACAAAAGAAAAATTATACCCTTTCTGATCCTTTCCGTCCTGGAAAAATGGAAAAAGAAACAGCTGATCTCTCCACAAAAGAAAAATGACACTTATTGCTACCCTTTCTATTCTTTGAAAAAAAATGGGACAGACTCAACTGACCTGATACCAAAGAAAAATCATACCTAATTCTACCCTTTGTGTCCTTGGAAAAAAGTGAGAAAGAATCAGCTGAATTCACCCACAAGAAAATAACACCTACTTCTATCCGCCTGTCCTTGGAAAAAAAGGGAAAGAATCAGTTGATCTTACAACAAAAGAAAACTGACACCTAATTCTACCCTTTGTATCCTGACACCCACTCTCATTTGCAGCATGTATTTAGATTGTGTAAAAACAGCCCTCAGCACCTAGGGTCCGCACAAAATTCTAGAGAAAGGAACAGTGAACAGTACTTATTACTGAAGTGGCACACTCTCTCTGAGAAGAGTTAACTCTGAACAGTTTAGTTTTTAATATCTGTTGTTATTGTTGCAATAGATATGCACAAATATTAAAATTTTGCAAATAACTTTTTTTTTTGCTCGGTAAATGCGTCTGTTCATGCTTGGTTTAGTAAATTATTCCATTAATAACATAAGATATATTTTTAGATATGATAAATTCCACAAAATTCGGCCACCGTTCATTGAAGATCATAGGAAAGAATTCTTGAGACTTATTAAGGTTCAACTTTGACTCGGAGAAATCTGTTGATATAACAACACTTCACACACACACACACACACACACACACACACACACCCACCACCACCACCACCACCACCAACAACAACAACAACAACACAACACAACGATACCATTGGAATACCCCTCACTCTGTGTGTGTGCGTGTGTGCGTGCACGCGTGCGTGCATGCGTTTGTGTGTGCATGTGCGTTCGTGCGTGCGTGCGTGCGTACGTGTGTGCGTGCGTGCGTATGTGCGTTCGTGCTGCGTGTGAGTGCGTGCTGCGTGCGCGCGTGTGTGCGTGTGTGCGCGAGCGTGCGTGCGCGCGCGCGCGCGCCCGTGTGTGTGTGTGTGTGTGTGTGTGTGTGTGTGTGTGTGTGTGTGTGTGTGTGTGTGTGTGTGCTGCATATGTGTGTGTGTACGGGTACGGTTGTGTGTGTGTTTGTGTGTGTGTTTGTGTGTGTGTGTGTGTGTGTGTGTGTGTGTGTGTGTGTGTGCAGCCCTCACCATTTGGGACGCCAGCGGCGGCATTGCCTCCTCAGCGGACGACATGGCCAAATGGCTGCTGCTGCACGTCAACAAGGGATGGTCGCGGATAGGTGGTCAGGTGCTCAACCTACGCTCATGAGGCAGATGGCGACCGCTCATATTGACTTGCCCGCCCATTGGCAGAGCGCTTACAGCCTCACCAACCCTCCGTACCCCGTGGACTACTCAGTACTAGGCTATGGCTGTGGCTGGATGACCGCTTCGTACAGAGGTGGGACACACACACACACACACACACACACACACACACACACACACACACACACACGCACGCACACACACACACACAAGAAATCAAATGGAAGGGATTGATGGGAGGAATAGTGGAGGGGGGGGGGGGGGGGGGCGACTGGTGTTGTTCAGGTTATCGTGCTTACTTTGTTTGTTTTAATCTCGAATCACAAACTGTCGGGGCGAAAGTATGACACAGTGTTGATCATCAAGGATGTTCAATATCATTCGAGACATTGATCGGACAGTGTCTGTCTGTCTGTCTGTCTGTCTCTCTCTCTCTCTCTCTCTCTCTCTCTCTCTCTCTCTCTCTCTCTCTCTCTCTCTCTCTCTCTCTCTCTCTCTCTCTCTCTCTCTCTCTCTCTCTCTCTCTCTTCCATTATGATTTCAGTTTTTCAGCAGCTTATTTTCTTACCCAGTTTTCTTCTCAGTTTACTTTTCTACCCTTCACTGGCTGCGTTGAGATGCCTTTCAGGTCTGTTTTTCAACACTTGATGTTGAGAATGCCATAAACTATAGACTGAGCTGTACCTCCATTTGATGCCGAGGGAGCAATGACACAATCAGCCGTTTCCCACTGATGAGTCAAAACCAGTGGACGAAAGGAGTCTGGAAAAGTGCTATAATTGGTTCTGTCTTCGAGCTGGACTCTGATAGTCCCCATACGCTGCTAGTGAGGGACTTTACATCTATAATCAACCCCCCTCTTTTTCAGTCCAGTTTCCTTTCTTTCATAATCTTCTCGCCCTCAAGTTGGTTTTCAACGCCCATCTTGCACTGAACTGGATGACGATACGTGGTTGCTCCTTCATTTTCGTTGTCCTGAGTGTTGCGTATCTTGCCTGAAGAAGACCAAAGAGGTCAAAAAGTGTCGTGTTTAGTCTTGTGATTCGTATGCCTACTTTTTTTTTTCGGCGGAGTCTTATCAAAAATGTTCAAAATTTGTTCAGATTTTAGCCTGCAGCCGCCTCAGTTTGCAACTAGATCTCATATTATTGTTTGGTCAATCGATGTTTTTTTTAGGAGACCCAAGTAAAGGATGTTCTGCACAGTTCTATTTCCGCCAGCAGTACATGGCACTTCGCCACTCTAGATGGCACACTACCAGTTGGCACTTACGACCCGACTTACTTCACAGTAGAGCTGACCACTTTGACTGTTGACACCTTGAGAGAGAGAGATCTGTGTGTGTGTGTGTGTGTGTGTGTGTGTGTGTGTGTGTGTGTGTGTGTGTGTAACAAAGTAGATAAACCTCCAAACAGGTAAGTTTAAAATGTTCCAGATTCTTGGCTTTAATTGCGTTCCTGAGGGGGTACAAAACTGTAAAGGTATATAAATGTACTTACATATAAATGGATAAACATTCAAATAACGATAATATCATGTACCTCTATCTATCTGTAGCTATCTACCGATCTATGTATATCTCTCATTCTCCTCCTATCTAAATCTGTCTATCTATCGATGTATGCATACATAATCAATAAGATCAGAAAGAACGCCTAGTAAGACAATACTTCTCTTCAGAGACTAAAACATACACCGCCATCTTTTCCCACTAGCATTACCATCGACCAAATGACACTGTGATCTCTCTCGTGTCCAGGCTCTCCACTGATATGGCATTCGGGTTTCTTTTTTTCGCCTACACCAGCCACCAGGCTGTCCTGCCAGACCAAAACGCGGGCTTCTTCGTCGGCGGCTGCAACGGGCCCTACTCTACTCGCATCAAATCGAAACTCTGATCTTCTTTTATGTCGCTGACCTGCTAATGAACAAAGAGCACTGGCTCAACGTCACCAGTGCCTGCCAATACCCCTCAGCATGGGCCAAAAGGTCTACCCCTGAGCGGACCGACGACGAAACGGAGTTTGAGGAGCCACAGCGCTACGCGGGATATTACAGGCACCCGCTCTTTGGCAGCGTGCACGTGACGCGCAACGGATCTCGCGGGTTGAACATCCGGTACGGTCATTTGGAAGGGAGGCTACTCCGAGGGCAGGAGGACAACGTGATGAGGTGGGAGGTGCAGGGGATATTTGAGTTCTATTTCCGGCCAGGAGCAGAAACCTCGTACATGCTGGTCACCTTCGCCAATGTCTCTAGCGGGAACGTGTTCCAGAATATCCAGGTGGACTTGGAGGGAGAAGCAACAGAGTTCTTCCGCTGGGTGACGGCCGAGGAAAGTCTCTGAGAGCGATGCAGGCATGGAGTGAAGAGTGTGGCGATCCTGCTCTTGTTCTGTTTTTTCTCCCATGTGCATGTCTGTCACAAGACGAAAGTGTACTCAGTCTCTGTCTCCCTCTCTCTCTCTCTCTCTCTCTCTCTCTCTCTCTCTCTCTCTCTCTGTCCCTCTCTCTCTCTCTCTCCTCTATGAGCGGTGATTGTATTTATTATGGCTTGGATACGCGCTTCTAGCGTTATGTCCAGTCATTGTCTTGGTCAATGCCACACTCTCTACTGTATTCTTCTTTTTGAGAATTATATGTAGTTTTAGTTCAATAAATCTGCTCATGGGAGACAAGGCGTGATGTGTTACCACTGACCATACCAAGATCTCTGTTGAGTGTTATGTACACTTCGTGACTTGTGTCCAGTCTCATCTGCGTATGTTTCTCCAACTTCATTAAAAAAAAAAAAGTACATGTACAAACACCATTCTCCATAGAAGAATTATATAGCCCCCTCCCCCACCTGCGCCCCCTGCCCCCCCCCCCCCCCCCCCCCCCCCCCCCCCCCAAAAAAAAAAAAAGCCGAAAAAATCCTTTTCATTTCATAGCGTGTTACTTGTGTCCAATAAACACGCACGCACGCACACACACACACACACACACACACACACACACACACACACACACACACACGCACGCACGCATGCAAGCACGCACACACAAACACACACAGATACACGCACACACACACACACACACACACACACACACACACACACACACACTAGCACTGTCAGGCACGCTAAGACCTGAACTAGCTAAGGAAGGACAGTCAGACTTATAGACCTACAGTACGTGACACTCCGACTCAAATAAGCAGTCCAGAAACAGATGACCAGTTCACGCACATATAATTTCATTCAAACAACGACACTGGGATCCATGACGTTGAATATTCCGCTCACCATCATCACACAATCACTCTCTCTCTCAACTCAAAGATTCAACTCCTTGACACGATCTGCACACAGATTTCTAGTCACACCCTCCTGCACAACAAAACTAACATTAGGTTATGAAATTAACTAATAACTGAACTTAGTTCGGGTCAAATCCCAATGTGCCCAACCTGGTGTGATGTATCGCTACCATGCAATGCAACCCACATGGCCGATAACACCTTGGCTATTGGCCCAACAGGACACCATGAATCCGAGATCTACTCAACAAATTCACTTACAGGCGCATACACAAGCCAGCAACCAGGGAATGAACTCCGACAAAATGACAGACTAGTGACTAATATAGAATGCCCAAAACTACAATTCTGTAACACAATGACAGACCAGTGACTAATATAGAATGCCCAAGACTACAATCCTGTAACACATACATGCAACATTAACTAAACCGGGTTACATTCCAACAACTAGGCACTTAAAGCGCGCTCGTGACCAATTGATAATCCAATAACTGGGTTGCTATCAAACACTCGCACAGAACGGCCCAACCAAGTTATCCAAAATGTAAGATATGTTTATCTAAATGTCTCTTGCCACCATACAAAAGACAAAAATCATCTTGAAAACCCATGCAGTTTGCGACACACACAAGCAAGGACTAATCAACCAACACTAAACCAACTGCGCAATGGTATTAACTAAATAAATTTAAAGTCACTAAGGATCTTCTGCTGGTGTCTGTCACACACTGAGTAGTCCATCCACGACCGACGAACGATGGCTCACTCTCTTGACTCTGGGAATCATGTCCAATGCCGTTACCTCAAAACAGCCCCCTGTTCGACGTAAACATTCACGTGTACTACTTGGAACCGTCTCATCAACAGGAACAGTAGCCCACGCTATGCCACTCCTCGCACATGGATCCCGTCACCAGCCAAGGCGGGAGTACAGGGAGACATCTCTGTGGACATATATAGGCGCATCTCCCACTAAGAATCTATCATGAATCCCATAGGACCCCACACATACTAAATTCACATTCATCATGAGCACAACACGTGGGAGTCGAAGTCATTACTGTTAGATGTTCCGTCTCTTAAACTAACCTATTCCAATCATACGATACACCCAACGACATCCTTATCCAAATTAATAAACCAGCATTAGCAACTAGCCTTAGTCTAATTATCATTCATTTGTATAAAACGAAAGATATTTCCAGACAGACTATATGCAGCTTATTTTACAAGACATCAGTGCCATACAGTAGTATAAAATAAAAGTCAAACTTCAGTCTGACTCAAACCCATAGCCAGGTCCGACTCCATATATCCACTATTACGTACTTTTCTTAGATAGCAGAACAACCCAGAAAAAAAAAACATGCATGGCTTCCAACACAAATCCCAACGTCAGGAACAAGGTCCAAACGTCTGTAACTTGGAAAACAAGAGATAACTGATGCAGATACTTATTGCCCAAAATAAACGTCGGTCACTGCCACTGCTGTAAACATCACTTACAACTTACAGCCTATGTCCGAACCGTGGGACACACCACACACACACACACACACACACACACACACACACACACACACACATCACTACCCCCAAACACTCCCAAGGCTGTCAATCTATGTTAAAGTTGATCTTCAGCTAAAATATCCAGCTGGCATACTCCAACTGACTGAGCAATGCACACAAGATTGACAAACAGCCTCAACAAACTACGAATCATATACGACTTAAACCCAACGATTCACAACAATGGGCTCCCTCCCCTGGTTAACTTCCAGGCAAGGTGTCAACAGTACTAGCAACCGCACAGTTCCCGTGACTGAAACTATTGAAAGATCACACGAATGAATGTACTTACACATGCACAAAACGCCCTACGTTGATCTCATATGCCCAGAATCATATTAATTTACATAACTGCTCAATGCAAACAATAGGCTGTTTAAATTACAAAACCAGTAACCCTTCCTGGCGCTAACACAGCCCCTTGCCTGACCCCTCAGACAGCTTCCGGCCTCCAGCTGCCCAACTCAACAAATAAAGATAAGGATTTCCTTCCGAGTCTCCACATATCCTGGCTCAATCCAACTGCAAACCAGGTTCAGATGATAGAGATTACTAAAGTGTCTACACTGAATTATACCAAACGTACCTTGAACCAAAACGTATCCAGCCCAATTCCGAGATGGGTTGTCCAGCACCACCAAGGCCATCCCCAGACTGGCACGTCCACGGCACCCAACCACAGCAATCAAGTCTTCACCCCATCACCAGGGTTTCAGGAACACAGGTTACAGTCTAACAAGAACGCAGCGCGTTCACCAGGTTTTCCAATCGCACAGTAGCTCCGGGGAAGACACTGGTACCAAATAAATTTACGTGCACGAGTCCCTCCACTTCTCCAGTGCAGCTCCGGCAAAAACCTAGGCCACTTGCAGTTTCACAAGCCACAGTAACGACAGTCCTTCCACTGTACCTCCAACAGCGAGAAGAATACTACACAGAAAACACAGAATTAGTCCCCTCCAGACTCAAGGCAGCTCTGCTGATCCCTAAGTCAGAACCCAGAACATGAGGCTACTACAAGGATTCCCTGGGACTTCTCAACATAGAAAACGACACACAAACCGCCACAGACTTCCACTCTGAAACAGCGGCAAAATAACACTGAGCGACAATTCAGCTACCCCCCAGCCCGTTTAACTGTAAACTTGGCTATGGCTGGATAATTCAACGTGAGGCTAATGCGTGAAAAACTATGATTGGACAATTCACAGTGAGGATGATGCATGACCCAATTTCCCCACTTCACGGACAACATTAAAGAGTTCAAGATATCTTCCTACCCTCCCTCAAGCTATGCTGTCACACAGATATCGACTGACGCACGCACACGCATGCGATGTGAGTGGAAAACGTTCGCCAGTTCACAAACACACACACATTGGGGAATAGCATTTCTGATGCTTCTATGCACAAAATGCATTGACATGGGACATAATCAATCTGCACATGCAGAAGTTCAAACAGAAGTCGCTTCCAATAGACCAATCTATAACATGTACAGTGCAGCATACAGTACAGCATACAGAGCAATACACATTGCAGCATACAGTACAGCATACAGAGCAGCATACAGTGCAGCATGCAATGCAGCATACAGTGCAGCATACAGAGCAGCATACAGTGCAGCATGCAATGCAGCATACAGTGCAGCATACAGAGCAGCATACAGTGCAGCATGCAATGCAGCATACAGTGCAGCATACAGAGCAGCATACAGTGCAGCATGCAATGCAGCATACAGTGCAGCATACAGAGCAGCATACAGTTGCAGCATACAGTGCAGCATACAATACAGCCTACAGTGCAGCATAGATTGCAGTTTACAGTGCAGCATACAGTGCAGCATACAGTGCAGCTTACAGTGCAGCATACAGTGGAGCAAACAGTACAGCATACAGTGCAGCATACAGTACAGCATACAGTGCAGCATACAGTGCGGCATACAATACAGCCTACAGTGCAGCATACAGTACAGCATACAGTGCAGCATACAGTACAGCATACAGTACAGCATACAGTACAGCATACAGTGCAGCATACAGTACGGCATACAATACAGCCTACAGTGCAGCATAGATTGCAGTTTACAGTGCAGCATACCGTGAGGCATACAATACAGCCTACAGTGCAGCATACAGTGCAGCATACAGTGCAGCATACAATGCAGCATACAGTGCAGAATACAGTGCAGCATACAGTGCAGCATACTATGCAGCATACAATGCAGAATACAGTGCAGCATACAGTGCAGCATACAATGCAGCATACAATGCAGCATACAGTGCAGCATACAGTGCAGCATACAGTGCTGCATACAGTGCAGCACACAGTGCAGCATACAGTGCAGCATACAGTGCAAGCTCCATTGCAGGCCACAGTGCATCCACCAGTGCAACATACAGTGCAGCATACAGTGCAAGCTCCATTGCAGGCCACAGTGCATGCACCAGTGCAACATACAGTGCAGCATACAGTGCAAGCTCCATTGCAGGCCACAGTGCATGCACCAGTGCAACATACAGTGCAGCATACAGTGCAAGCTCCATTGCAGGCCACAGTGCATGCACCAGTGCAACATACAGTGCAGCATACAGTGCAAGCTCCATTGCAGGCCACAGTGCATGCACCAGTGCAACATACAGTGCAGCATACAGGCTACAGTTCAGGCTATCATGCATGCTACAGTGCAACATACAATGCAACATACAGTGCAACAATTGCAGCAGCATACAGTGCAACATACAGAGCAACATACAGTGCAGCAAACAGTGCAGCATACAGTGCCGGCTACAATGCAGCATACAGTGCAACAATTTGCAGCATACAGTGCAACATACAGAGCAACATACAGTGCAGCATACAATGCAGCATACAGTGCAGAATACAGTGCAGAATACAGTGCAGCATACAGTGCAGAATACAGTGCAGTATACCGTGCAGAATACAGTGCAGAATACAGTGCAGCATACAGTGCAGCATACAGGGCAGCATACAGTGCAGCATACAGTGTAGCATGCACTACAGCATACGCTGCAAATTATGGTGCAGCATATGGTATAGCATACAGTACAGCATACAGGGCAGCATACAGGGCAGCATACAGTGCAGCATACACTTCAGCTTACAGTGCAAGATAGAGTGCAGCTAGCAATATAACTTATAGAGCAGCTCACAGGGCTCTTTACAGTGCAGTTTACAGTACAGCTTACAGTGCAGCTTACAGAACAGATAGGGCGCAGGCAATTTGTCATCAACAAGACAGACAACTCCAACATACATACACAGACGGGTGCACTAATTTCGTCCATCAACAAGACAGACAACTCTGCCACATGGCAAACAGGTGTCCGTTTCACAGAGGCGAGATGGCAAGAGTTCGCACTTGCCTGGACAGTGTGAGCGTTTAACAGCACACTCTAGTAGTGAGCGGGGCTAGGAAAAGGCGACAGTGTGCTGGACAGTCTTGGGGCTCTCTCGCATGCGAGGGGAAATGGCCGACGGTTATTAGCTCCTGCCATTGGTGCACGAAAAATATATAGTAAAGTTTTCTGATTGGTACATTAAACGATCAAATCGCTCTTTAGCAACGAGGGGAGCTTCGAGAAGTAGTAGTTACATTGTCAATTTGCATTTCGCCCATTTTTTATCTCCCCTTGCTTGAAAGATTCCTCGCTGCACGGATAAGCCGGACACAATGTGAGATCTCGTTTGTGAAACTCGCCTCGGGTCACAGTCAGTTGATATCACCTTGTGGCAACATGCCACAATTAAGATTTTGCCCCAAATCACTATATAATCCATGTATGCATTTGAGCCAGCATTTCATATTAAACTACTAATTAATCAAAAGAACAACCACCAAACCATTTTACCTATTTTGGTGGATATCCACCAATGATATCATCAACAAACTTCAAATACATGACCTTCCCTCGCGCGAGCATTACATTTCAGGCCCTTGCACTCACCCTTGACCCTATCTTTGTGCCAGCTGGTATCCCCTAAATAGTTCCCTACCTTCGTCTCCATCTGTCTGCCTGGTTTGCCCCCTACTTACCACACATGAAAGGAAAAAAAAAAATCAACTTTCAGACACAATAAAAATTATCCAGGTAACCTACTTGTGCCAATCTATAAATACTCAACACCTTAATCAAGGCCTTGGCATATCAGGTTTTGTGTGTGCAGCCTGTTGTCTTGTGGGAAAGGGAAGGTACACTGTCTGGTAGGAGAACGTAACCACGGTACAGACCCTGCCACTTTCTATCCCCACTCGCTCTGCGAACGTTTCTGTTGACCAATCAAAATATTACGTGGATCCTTTACCGTGTGGCAAGTGTCATGGCACTTGGGACCTTAGTTCATAGTTTCATCGGAAAAGTCGCATCCAGTTCATCCCTTGAAGGCTAGTCTGGGAAGGGGAGCAACCCTTTTTCATGCAAGACTGGGAATACTGTAGCTAGGGTTATCTCCCTTACTGCGAAATACGTTACATACTTTTTATCACGACATCAAATCTGTTGAATGCATTACAGTCATGGGAGAAAAAAAGGTTACGTAATAAAAAAAAATCACGTCCCACCTGCCCTCACGCCACCTTCCCCATTAGTTCATACCGAGTAAACCACACCTCCCCTCCTACTCTTTCCTTCAATAAATATCAAAGAGAGAGAGACAGTGACAGAGAGATAGAGAGAGCGAGAGAGATACAGAGAGAGAGAGAGAGAGAGAGAGAGAGAGAGAGAGAGAGAGAGAGAGAGAGAGAACAAACGAACGAAACGAAAAATTTTATTCAGTATAGGCATATCCCCTTCTGATGGGGGTACAATACAACAATACCAATAATGATACTTCATTAAAAAACCCATTTTTGTTTGCTGCCAAGTAACCTCCTTTTCTAAAAAAAAAACACACACACACACACACACACACACACACACACACACACACACACACACACACACACACACAACAATATTACTCTTTTTCATATTTACCTTTAGCTGAATTTTTTAGAGGCTGTTGATACAAATTGTTTAACTGGGTCTGGAGGCCAGTTGGAGTCTCTGATAATAAAACAATATCATCAGCTAGTAACAAGATGAATAGTTCAATAAAATCGGGAGAAAGTGTTGCACCATGTCTTCCGTTTGCTATAATTTTTAAAGCTAGTTCATTTATAAACAATCACAAAAAACAGGGCTACACGTATCACATTGTTTTACACCTTGTGCACATAAAATTTAGACAGTAACTACTCCACCTGATCTGACTCTTGCTTTAACGTTGACATGCTTTTAATACACTGATATAATTTGCCATTGATACCGTCCTTTTTCAGTATTAGCCAGAGTTATTTTCTAGAAATGGAGTCAAACGCTTTCTTGAAATCAATAAAAACCACACATAGCTTACGATTACACGAAAACTGCTTTTGAACGAGAGCCAAAAGAGTAAATGTATGATATACAGTGGAATGATTCTTTTTGAAACCAGCTTGATACTCACCAGTAATGTTATTTTGATCGAGCCATTTTTATAATCTGTTATTAATGATTGAGCTGTACAATTTGCTGCTTATATCAGACAGTGAGATCCTCTATAATTACCAGAATCATTTACGACACCTTTTTTAAACAGTGGAATGATAATCGATTCAGTCCAGCTTTTTGGATATAGTCCTTTATCAAAAAAGAGTATCGAAAAATTTAACACACACACACACACACACACACACACACACACACACATGCACACACACACACACAGAAAGAGAGAGAGTCACACACACACAAGCAACTGCACGCAAACATAACAAATACATATTCGAAATAATACTTTATGAATAATACACGATCGCAATTGAATGCTTTGAATAAATAAATGACAAATTTTTAACAGTTTGCTCATGAGTACATGCCATAAGAAGAGCCAATCTAAACTGGCTTGGGAATTTATAAAACTTGATTGGTATATACTGAGCTCTTAGTTTGTGCAAGGCAGGACAACACAACACAAAATGCACTCATTTTCTGTATCCTTTCTACAAAGTGGACATATCAAATCTGCTTCACTATGAGAACGATAACGGTAATAATGCTCTCGGCAATTTCAGAAATACCAAGTCTGAATCTAGTTGTTATATATTTTAAGTGCCTGTCCAGATTTAGCTGTAGATAAGTTTTAACATCAGGTACAGAACAAAAGGACCTGTAATACATAAATCTTTCACTGTTATCCATATGAAAATTCCATTCCTGCCACCTGCACAAAATTAGTCTTTCTCTAA
>JADBJO010007645.1:12500-22500 GCA_016801955.1 Conus betulinus | reverse complement strand
CAAATGTTGCTTACGACACCAAATCGTCTAGCAGAAATGAAAACACAGAGCACACAGAACAAACAAGGAGGCATACATACCCCAAACTCGTGACCATAAACGTGTGAGCAGAGTCCACTGTTGTCTGTGTGGATGGAGTTCAAGGAGAGGTCAGAACCAGCTGTCATTCACCTCAGTGAACGATCTCCATCAGCTGAAGTGTCTTCACAGAACAGGAGTTGGATTCTTCATCCTGAGAGTGGTGATGTTATTTCTGGCTTTGCGCGTGAGTTATCAGGTCAACACGTAACCACTCTATAAAGAAGGGAAGGAACACTGAGAATGACAGCAGTACATTGTGGTTGGTTGCTGTGAGGGCTTTAATTCACGTGCAGGAAACGACACTGAGAATGACAGCACTACTCTGCAGTTGCAGTGAATGAACTGTGGGGGCTTTGATTCACAAGCAGGAAAGGACACCAGGGATGACAGGGACACTGAGAATGACGACTCTACACTATAGGTTGCTGTCACTGAACCGTGCGGGCCTGAATTGATGCGCAGGTGAATGTAATGAAATCGATTGTGTGTACATTATTGATCCAATTATTTCTGGGATTATAACAGATAATTTGATGGATTTGTTTGTGTTTGATTGATTGATTATTTGTTTTATACTATATCATTTAATGGATTTATTTAATGGATTGATTGTTTGATTAATTGGTTGATTGATTGATTTATTGAATAACTGATCATGTTCTGGTACTCCATCTTAATTCAGTGGATTGCTTAGGTGATTGATTGGTTGTTTGATTCATTGATTTGATTATTTTTCCCTTCACTGAGTGCTCTTGACTGTTTTGTTTTGTTTTAATCAGACACGTTTCATATATGCAGGAGGATCCACTCGATGATGGAGAGTTTTTTGTTAGTTTGTTTGTTTGTTTATAGGGAAATGCTTTTCAGAGCAGGTAAGCAGGATCCATTGGTGAGCCTGATGAGCTTTAAACAGAGCGAAACAGCAATGGTTTGCTGGTCCTGCTAGCTTCCCTTTGAAGAAACCATCAAACCAACAGAGCGTACTCGCTGTTGCCTGCCCCCTTTCCCTTAGATGCCAGTGTGTCTCTTAAAGTTATGTGCTAGAACCTGGACTGATTTGCTGTTTGTCCCTTTGCCTCTCTGGAAATTACAGATATCTGGACGTAACTTCACACACGCACACACACACACAAACACACACACACACACACACACGCAAACACACACACACACACATATACATATATATATATATATATATATATATATGTTAAAAGCAAATGTTTAAATGGAGTATTAAAATAACAGATGTTGCTTCCCAAGGGGTCGAGCTCTTTTAAAATCTTATTAGGCTTTTTAACAATATTCTATATACATATATATATATATATATATATATATATATATATATATATATATATATAATCCATAGGTTGAAATATGTTGAAAATACATTGAAGTCTGAAGACTCCAAGACTGTTGGTTGTTATATTTTTTATTTTTATTCTTCGGTGTTTACTACAGTTTTTTTAATAATGTGCGGAGCCCAGGACATCAATAGAGTATTATATATATATATATATATATATATATATATATATATATACGTGTGTGTGTGTCTGTCTGTCTGTCTACACCTAGATTTAGTGCCTAATGTTTACTTCTTCCCTTCCCCTCTTTCTCTTCCCTTTCGCACCCCTATACCCCCCTTTTTTGTTTCTTCTGTACCCCTATCCCACTGGTCCATACCCACTCACTTGGTACATGATTGCCTTGGGTAAACAATGCATGTCCACATGTACAGTACTAGATACACTCTTACCCCCCCCCCCCCCCCCCCCTCCTCCCCCCCACTTTACTTTGTGTAATCACTCCTTGGTCCAGTCGTATGGTAGTTTCCCACCCCACCCACGTTGCCACATCTCTCTTGTCTCGTTTCTTCCCCCCCCCCCCCCCCCCCCCCCCCCTGCATGCCCTTCCTCCCTCCACCTTATTTTTTTTTTACTTGGGTATGATACCTATGCAACAAAAGCAGAGCACAGCTGAGACGCCCGTGCGTGTGTGTGTGCTCTCGCGCATTTGCTCTTGCATATGCTGAACCAGTGTTTCCTGAAACTGGTGATGAAAGATTGTGTTGACGACATGGGACTGTTTTGTTGGGAAGTTTTGTATTCCTGGGGAAGCCTTTGCGGCAAAAGCTTGAATGTTGTTAGATGTCTTCTTGTGGGAAAAGGTTACCAGCTTGTTAGAACCTTTATTCTCCAGTGCCAGTTTGAGATAGTTTTGCTGTGGTACTTTGCAGGCTTTTTTGTATTGAAATTATATATCTATATATAAATATATGTGTATTTAAGCATGTATGTACCTATATATCCAGCGGGCGAAAGGCCTCGGAGGAGGCGATACATATAGATCTGCCTTCGAGAGGGATTGCGATAGTTCCTCATGCAGCTAGTGAAAGGTTTCCATATTTATGATACACATTTTCCTATTTACTTCATCTTCAATTTTTTTTCTATTCTCTCAATTTCAAAATCTTTGCCAAGTCATCACTATAATGATGGAAGAATTGTTAACCTGCACTTGTTTTCCCCCACTACTTAATTGTTCAGCATTATATATATATATAGGGAAAACAAGTGCAGACTAACATTTTTCCAACATTATAGTACTGACCTGGCAAAAATTTGAACTTTACAACAACAACAACAAAAAAAAAAAAAAAAAGGGGGGGGGGGGGGGGGGGGGGGGGCATGGAAGGTGAAGAAAATGGGAACATGAAATCAAATATATCATAAATGTGAAAACGTTCACTAGCTGCATGACAGAATCATCGTAATTCCTCTCGAAGACAGATCAATTGTTAATGCCTGCTACTACTTGGCCTCTCGTACGCTAGATCGTATTCATCAGGGAGACACGGCTGATTGTGTCTGTGCTCTTGGCGTCAAATAGAGACACACCACAGTCCATAATTCTGTGGTGTTCTCACTACCAAGGGTTTATAAAATAATTCCAACAGCACCCCCAAAGTGGCCAGCAAAGGGTAGTACATGAAACAAACTGAAAATATAGAGAGGAAAAAAGTTGCTGAAAAACCTAAAAACATTATGCAAACAGTACAAAATGCAGGGGACAATCTTTGAGCCTATGCTTGAGGATCCACTCAAGGATGCAAGGGAAATCAAAAGATGTGGAACAGTCTGAGTGGTCAGCTCTGCTGTTCAATAACCTAAGCATTGTCAGCGGCTAAGAGTTGTGCAGAACAACCTTTACTTGGATCTCCTAAGAGATGCAATCTCACACTGATTGACCAAACAATATAATGCTGAACAATTAAGTAGTGGGAGAAAACAAGTGCAGGCTAATATCATAGTAATGACCTGGCAAAGATTTGAACTTTAAAAAAGTGGGGAGGGAGGGAGGTGTGTAGAAGGTGAACAAATTGGGAACATGAAATTAAATATAAGTATGAAATCCCTTCACTAGCTGCATGAGAGAGCCATCGTAATTCTTCTCGAAGGCAGATCAGTTATTATTGCCTGCTCCTAGGCCTTTCGTCCACAGGATCGGACTCATCATCATACATGCATACAAGCGTATATGCATGCATACATACATACATACATACATACACACACACATGCATATACACATACTATATGCATGAATGTTAGGTATGTGTGTATATGTACATTGCTCTGATTGTAGCCTTGAAACTGTGTGTCTTCTTTATGTACGTCATGAAACGTGGTCATGAACTTAAGTTTACTTTCATGTGCACAACCATCGATAGCGTATTGATGTTTTGAGAGTGTGTGTCTGTCTTGATGGATTCTACACGACATGCCCAGTGTAATCACTAGTGTGTACGGGTGAGTGCTTACTTGGTGTTTTTCCATTCAAAAATCAAGTTTGATGTTGCAAAAACATGAATACTCAGGTGAAAACTAAAACCAAGTGTTCTGCCTGATCTGTAATTGATAATGTGCTTTCAATGATGACAGAGGTTTGAATGAAACAACAAACATATCCCAAGGAAGTATGAGGAACAGTTATGGCATCGTTGGAAAAAAACTCTTGGTGCTTAGAATCCCCCTGAGGAGAAGCCATTACCACAGTGTTGGTCATGGTCATGTTGGTTACAGCCAAGCCATGGCTGACCGAACCTCAGCACTGCAAGCACGCACACATTGAAGTCCATAGCTGAAAAAAAAAACTGCCTCTAAAACTCAACGCAGTGAATCTAAAAACTTGCACCAAGGTATAGTGTTCCCATCTGGAAAGAACACGTAAAGCAAATGTTGTTTTAAAAAATCGAACGTTTATCTTTGTGTCGGTGAACTTTTTTCTGTTGGTGAGCGGAACGATGAAGGGTAGTGATTATGATACAGACTCGCAATCCCCTTCTCTTCTCTTTTACTTTTACTTGTTATCATATATGCTGGATTCATAGTGTGTATAGAATCTAGGAGTAATGTTGCTCTGTATATGTGCTTCGCATACTGCATATTCGATGTAGTTATCCAGTTAGAAGGAATACATAATTTCTTGATTTTCGGTAGATATATCTTTTTTGAGTGTCACAAATATCAGACATAAAAAGGCATTAACAATACTAAAAATCTTTGTGGAACATTGAAAAAAAGAATTGTTTTTAACTTTCGATAGATATATCTTCTTTAAGCGTCATAAATATCAGAAATAAAAAAGCATTAACAATACTAAAAATATGTGTGGAACATTGTTATGTGCTTGTTTGTATATTTGTCAGTTCCAAATAATACAGTTGTGTGAAAATGCACTCTTTTATTTTTTTGTTTATTGATTAAGCTTCTTTTGCTCCGTCTTGTGTTTTTATTGAGTTTTTGCTGGTTTTCAATCATGCTTCAGTCTGTTTGGTGTTCAGATATTACAGAGTGCTGTGTTCAATATGATTGAGTTCATCTGTAACCAGAATACTGTCATGGCTTCTTCGTCTCTTTTTTTTCTCTCTTTTCTTTTTTCTTTTTAATTTTTTTTATGCTTTTTGTGTGACATACATGGTTATGGTATGCAGTAGGTAAACCTTTACATAATAAATAATGACAGACTTCTATTTCCCCTTTGGCTTCTTTCTTCTTCTTCTTCTTCTTCTTCTTCTTCTTCTTCTTCTTCTTCTTCTTCTTCTTCTTCTCCTCTCTCTCTCCTCCTCCTTCCTTCTTCTTCTTCTTCTTCTTCTTCTTCTTCTTCTCCTTCTTCTTCTTTCTTCTTCTTCTTCTTTCTTTCTTCTTCTTCACCTCATCACCATCATCATCATCATCATCATCATCATCATCATCATCATCATCATCATCTTCTTCTTTCTTCTTCTTCTTCTTCTTCTTCTTCTTCTTCTTCTTCCCATTATTACTGTTATTATCATGGTTGCTATTAGTTTGGGTATTCATTTTGTATCACATCGGCTTTTTGTATTGTTTCTTAAGCTGAAACTGCAGACGAGTACTTAAAGAAAAAAAAAACGATATTCGTGCTGCATTGTCCTTCAATGTTTGTTTTTCTCTCCCCTTCATGCCACCTAAGTAGCATTACTTTCACTTCAATCCTTCTCTGACACAGGGTGTCACCATCTCCATGACATGACAGTGCTCATGAACTTGCTGACACTGACTTCTCTGACACAGGGTGTCACCATCTCCATGACATGACAGTGCTCATGAACTGGCTGACACTGACCTCTCTGACACAGGGTGTCACCATCTCCATGACATGACAGTGCTCATGAACTTGCTGACACTGACTTCTCTGACACAGGGTGTCACCATCTCCATGACATGACAGTGCTCATGAACTGGCTGACACTGACTTCTCTGACACAGGGTGTCACCATCTCCATGACATGACAGTGCTCATGAACTTGCTGACACTGACTTCTCTCTGACACAGGGTGTCACCATCTCCATGACATGACAGTGTTCATGAACTTGCTGACACTGACTTCTCTGACACAGGATGTCACCATCTCCATGAAATGACAGTGCTCATGAACTTGCTGACACTGACTTCTCTGACACAAACTCCCCACAGCCATGGGCATGGAGAGGACATCCAAACTGAGTTCACCACAAACGCAGGGCATGAGGGGCCACAGAGCTTGAGACTTCTTTTGAATCATGATAGAAAGAATGCTGTAGATGATGTTTTGAAGTGTCATTTTGCTCTGACGTGGTTTAGTAAAACTGTTCTCTGCACTTTCTTTCATAATGTTCTGGGGTCATCCAAGCCCAAGAGAAATACACACCTGCAGAGTTGTTCATGGAAATTATCTGACTGTTTTAAACATATTCATGGGGTGGATGATTGTCCACTCTTAGTTTCAACCTTCCGTTGTGAGCCCACAGAACACTCAGCAGTTCTGGATAGGAACCAACCGGGGTTGAGGAATCCAACAACTATCTGCTGATGATGAAGTTCGAAGCCATGGTCTCACTGACACTAGTTACTGTACCACTGTGGCTGATCTTTGCTCTGTTTTTGCTTGTCCATCTCACATTCGAGGTTGTTTGTTTCTATTTAACTTCTTGCAGACTTTGCTTACATCAGTTGTTGAGCTGGAGCTGCCTGTGCATAACAGAGCTGTTTGTTAAATTAAGCATTGCAGACAGAACACACAGTGTGTTTTTTTCTTCCTATGCGACTCCAGTGGCATCACAGTCAAGCCACTCAATCTGGCTCTCTATCCATGCCCACAGCCTGGCTAGTCTAGCTATCCATCCACGGCCACAGCCTGGCCACTCTAGCTATCCATCCACGGCCACAGCCTGGCCACTCTAGCTATCCATCCATGGCCACAGGCTGGCCACTCTGGCTATCCGTCCACAGCCACAGCCTGGCCACTCTGGCTATCTGTCCATGGCCACAGGCTGGCCACTCTGGCTATCTATCCATGGCCACAGCCTGGCCACTCTAGCTATCTATCCCATGGCCACACCTGGCTGGCCACCATGGCTATCCATCCAAGGCCACAGCATGGCCACTCTGGCTATTCATCCACAGCTACAGCCTGGCCACTCTGGCTATCCATCCACGGCCACAGGCTGGCCACTGTGGCTATCCATCCATGGCCACAGGCTGGCCACTCTGGCTATCCATCCATGGCCACAGCCTGGCTTCTATTGCCATGCCCCCAACAATGGCAATCCCCAAGGAGCAGTCAGTGTCAAGTCATTAAGAGGCAACCCACCAGAGGAGACACTGCACTGCTTCCCAGTCACTTCAGTGGCGTTCTGTTGTGCCTGATCGTATGCACGCAGAAGACCATCTGCTAAGCCCCTTACATGCAACCATAATCACTTAGCTGAGCATGAATGAGCTCTCTTTCCAAAGGGCGCTATCACGTCCGATCAATGATAGTCCCCATGAACTCACCAATTTCAGTGACCCTGACAGAACCTCACCAATACCAGTGACCCCGACAGAACCTCACCAAGGACAGAGACATGGAGAGGAACCGAAACTTTGGTCATCATGAGATTAGGGCATGAAGGGCCTCAGAAATTGACACTTTTTATGTTAATAGATGAAAAGACACCCCAGCAACAACCAGCCTCGAGAGATATGGCCATTTGCGATGTTGGTCAGGAAATTTGAATGACTCTCGGACACGCTTCCATGGTATTCATGATTCTCGTCTGTGTGGTTCCGGTCTTCCCAGCTGAGCCCATAGCAAATTCAACTCTGGATAGGAGCCAGTTGGGGCTGTAAATTTCATAAATGAATGGATGTGATTGGAATCGAACCCACAGCCTCCCAGCTGAGATACTGTAACGCTAACCACTTCGCTATGGCGGCTGTTCTGTCACACTGTATTTATAGGGGCTTCAACATGTTTGTGTTGTACGTTCAATAATTATTGACTACTTATTGATAACTTTATTTTCTGTTTGCTATGCTTTGTGTGAATACTTGGAAGTGTTTACGTAAATAAACAGACGTCGAGTTAACTGAAGTGCCTGATGTGTTCTTTTCTTTGATCTTGTAGAGAATGCTCATGTGCAGTTATGTATGTACACACACACACACACACACACACACACACACACACACACACACACACACGCACATACGCACGCACGCACGCACGCACCCCCCCCCCCCCCCTACACACTAGTGCGCACGCGTGCACACACACACACACACACACACACACACACACACACACGCACACACACACACACACACACACACACACACACACACACACACACACACACACACACACACACACACACACACACACACACACACACGCTCACATGGTCCCTCCCCCTTGCTTTCCCACCCACCCATCTCGAACGTATGAGTTCATTAAATCCTAATGATGCTCATTAAGGGATTGATGAGTTTAGCACCTGACTTTTTGACTTCTCCCTGGTGAACATGGTCAGGGAGCTGCCAATCCTGATCTGCTCTTCCTGGCACCTAGTCCTCCTTGCACCTGATCCTCCCCCAGCAAACTAATCTGGGTTACAACTAGAATGACCACGTGCCCATTACTGTCCAGCCCCATCCCATCTCCTTTCTGTTTTATGATCACATTGCAATGTTCATTTGGGATTTGGAAAATATTAGAATTCCTGTTGCACAAACATGCGCATCCTCAACAGGTCAAATGTTCATCTTATTCATACAGTTCTGATTATTCTTATATCATTACCATGCCTGCCAATCAAAAACTGAAAACAGACTTTGTTGTCAAAATGTTTGTCCAAGAGTTTTCGATTAGACACACAAACATGCCATAAGTATGGGTGCAAAATACGAATACAAATGGTCTTCTAATCCTAACCTTTATCTGAATCCTATGTTGTGTGTCCTCAATATAGCTGCTACGTGCGTTCTCAATATAGCTGCTATGTGTGTCCTCAATATAGCTTCTATGTGTGTCCTCAATATATAGCTGCTACGTGCGTCTTCAATATAACTGCTACGTGCATCCTCAACATGGCTGCTACGTGCGTTCTCAATATGGCTGCTACGTATGTCCTCAATATAGCTGCTATGTGTGTCCTCAATATAGCTGCTACGTGCGTCCTCAATATGGCTGCTACGTGTGTCCTCAGTATAGCTGCTATGTGTGTCCTCAATATGGCTGCTACGTGCGGTCTCAATATAGGTGCTACATGTGTCTTCAATATAGCTGTTTTGTGTGTCCTCAATATAGCTGCTTTGTGTGTCCTCAATATAGCTGACATGTGTGTCCTCAATATCGCTGCTATGTGTGTCCTCAATATAGCTGCTATATGTGTCCTCAATATCGCTGCTATGTGTGTCCTCAATATAGCTGCTATGTGTGTCCTCAATATAGCTGCAAAATGCAAATACATGCAGACTCTGACTGTGAAATGTATACAAGCATGCATCTCTAGAACTGCTAGAAAGAGCGCATGCACAAACTCCTTTCTATGACTGCAAACTACATATCTTAAAGTTCTTACTTTTGATGCAAAATGCAAACACAATACAGCTTATGGTATAGTTTGCAGTGAGGCTTGCATTGCATCTTACAGTGTGGCATACAGTGCAGTATACAGTGCAGCTTACAGTATAGCCTATAGGGCAGCTCACAGGGCTCCTTACAGTGTAGTTTACAAAGCAAGACGCAATGCAGCTGTACAGCTTACAGTGCAGAGATGGCACAGGCAATTTGTCATCAACAAGACAGACAACTCCAACAATCGCAGAGAAGGCGCGCTAATTTTGTACATCAACAAGACAGACAACTCTGCCGCTCGGCAAACAGGAGTCTGTTTCACAGAGGCGAGATGGCGAGAGTTCGCACTTGCCTGGACAGTGTGAGCGTTTCACAGCACACTCTAGCAGTGAGCGGGGCTAGGAAAAGGCGACAGTGTGCTGGACTGACTTGGGGCTCTCTCGCATGTGAGGGGAAATGGCCGACAGGTTTTACGTCCTGTCATTGGTTCACGAAAGTAGTAAAGTT
>JADBJO010007645.1:0-2500 GCA_016801955.1 Conus betulinus | reverse complement strand
TAACCGATCGAAAAAGTTGTATGTTAATGTCGGTGAAACAAAAATTTCATTGACAGTATGTTGAGAGAGTATAGTGACAAAACGCCTTAAATCATTACAAAATGAAATATGAGCTTTACTATCTGTCTATAGTGTGTGTGTGTGTGTGTGTGTGTGTGTGTGTGTGTGTGTGTGTGTGTGTGTGTGTGTGTGTGTGTGTGTGTGTCTGTCTGTCTGTTTGTCAGTGTGTGTGTGAGACACTGTCTGTCCATGTCTTTCTCTATTTTCCCTCTCTTTTTCTTCCCTACATCCCCCCCCCCCTCCTTCCTCAGTCCTCATTCTCTCCCCTCTCCCCCCTCTCTCCTCTCTCCCCTCCTTTATTCCCACTTTTCTTCCTCCGCCCCCCCCCCCTCTCTCTCTTTCTCTCTCTCTCTCTTTCCCGTTGATCGTTGATCATTGATCGTCTCTCTCTCTCTCTCTCTCTCTCTCTCTCTCTCTCTCTCTCTCTCTCTCTCTCTCTCTCTTAGTCCCTTTCATAGATTCCAATTCTTTTTCGTCTGGAACCTTTAACATTCTCTTCAACTGTCATAATACATATATTAAACACACCAAATATCCCATGCGTGTCTTGTTTATTTTGCAGCTTCACTCTGCTGTGAAGACGGCACACATAACAGTCTTAGGTTAAAAGATGACCTCATTTGGTTTTTGTCCGTGAAAAAATTGGTACATTTGGAGCAGTAATGTGTACGTAGTTCCATCTCTACCGATGATGACGCAGGATAGCTTGCTGAAGATCAGACCCTGACTTTAGATGGTGCTGGCATCGGAACTGACTCTACACAAGGACGACGTTTTGTTTATAGCAGCTTACACAGCTTTATTCCACTGTGGGATAACTCTGATCTGAACGTATTGGGAGATCAACCAGCCCGTGGTTGACACTGATTCACCTCTGTATGTGCTGTGTCAAATTTGTGCCTGCCAAAGTGTTGAGAATGGACTAATCGAAGCATTGTTGTTTCTCCCATGTCTTCACTATGAATACTAATCTATGTGACCAACAGAAAAAGGACTGTCGAAGTTTTTGAACTGGAAAAGAAAGAAAAACTGAGTTTCTTCTATTTCCTCGTTGTTGTTCATAGAAATCAACCCAGAAGCCCAGTTTCATCATGGCGACAGGAGGAAGTAGTGTATCTCTGACTTCAGACAAACGAGAATCTCTGACTTGTGCTCTTTGTCTGGACATCTTCAGGGATCCTAAACTATTACCGTGCTCCCACACGTTCTGCCAGAAATGTCTGGAAGACCTCATCCAGCAGCATTCTGGCGGGCTGTTTCCTTGTCCTTCTTGTCGTAAGACATCGAGGTTCCGGCACAAGGAGCATCAGACTTTCAGACCAACTTCTACATCGACGAGGAGGAGCTGGAGAGAGCCAGGAATGACACGGTCTGCTCAATCCATGTGAGCAAGCAGCTGACAATGTTTTGTGTGGAATGTGACCTACTGGTCTGTATGGACTGTAAACTGGATGTTCATCTTCATCATAAAACACAGAGTCTCCAAGACGCTAAAACATATGCTGAAGAGCAGCTGTCCAAAGACAGAGTCAGGTGAGGAAAATGAAAGAAGAGGTTGAACAGAAAGTACCCGAGTGGAGAACCAACCAAGAGGAATTCAAAGGTAAAAAAGCTGTCATTGAAAGCAAGATCAGACGTCGTCACAGTCTACTTGTGGCTGAGGCAGACAAATATCTGAAAGAAGCTCTGGATTCTCTGGAAGAAGCCTGCTCTGAAACAGAAAACACGCTGTCCACAGAAGTGCAGACCGCTCAGAGTAACATAGAACAACTTGATCACCTCAGCAGGAGATAGATACCGCGGTTCAAAACGGGGAGCCATGTAAAGTGGTCAACCTGGCCAAG
Organism: Conus betulinus; assembly: GCA_016801955.1. Lineage (NCBI taxonomy): Eukaryota > Metazoa > Mollusca > Gastropoda > Neogastropoda > Conidae > Conus > Conus betulinus. The sequence continues at coordinate 596 of JADBJO010007645.1, read as the reverse complement.
GAAGTAAGGACAGGGTGTGGAAGTGAGGAGAACGTGAAGAAGATGGAGATGAAGCCACTGCAGAACGTTTCTCGGCCAGTTCACTGTGCTGACATCCCAGCAGACGACGCCATGTTTGTGAGCATGAAGAAGTTCATCGGCACTGGAGAACTGAGGACATATCGTTACGTGGATCCTGAAGTCCACGTCAAGGAGGAAGCTGAGTGTGGTGAGCATGCTGATTCTGTAGTTTTCTGTGTTTGTCCAGGAGATAACACAAAATTTGTTTCATTCGAACCTTCATATCACGACACAGACCCACGTGTGAAAAAGATTTCAGCTGAAGGTGAACTGCTCTCAGACGAGAAGAAGGGACTTCACAGCTACACGTACAGAAGAGTGGCAGGGAGATTCATATGTATTCAACATTCAGTCGAACACCGACGCACGTTCGTAAAGGGCACTGCTTCAGAAAAGCATCATCGTCTGAGAACTGGAATGGAAATGAAGAAAGGAACTGTCCAGATAGACGAAGTTGTAAAAGAGGAACCATTCACAGCAAAGACAGAAACTCTGTTCTCCATTGCCTGCGGTCCTCACCGTGCTGTTGACGTGAA
>JADBJO010007644.1:74879-104879 GCA_016801955.1 Conus betulinus | reverse complement strand
AAACATTTGCAAAATGTATTTAACATTTTCCACACCCTGGTTCAACCACACAAATCCAAAACCATGTACAATTGGATGTTATGAACACTTGAAACCCATGTGGTTTTACCTCGTGAATCTAACCAAAAGAACATTGTGTAAGCTTTCAAACGTAAACTGTTATCATTCATCTGTGATATTTTTTTAGCAAGCGTCTAATACACTGCACATTTGAATTCATGTAATAAGCAACTAGGGTGATGTCCAGCATCTCCATAAATTAGGTCTGCAGGCATTTCAACATGAACCCCAAACGCTTCTTTAGATCATACAAAAATAACCGTTTGAATATGAACAGTGGTAGCATCCAGTTCCCACAGTTCTGCACCATAAAGAGCAATTGGCTGCACCTGAGCATCAAATAGTTTTGATGATACTCTAGGCGAATTACCATTGAGTATGTATTTATTGAAAAAAAAAAAAATGCACAGGACTCTGTTTTTCCCTCCCTGCAACTGAGAGCTGTTGTTTCATGAGGCTGTATGCAGACGTTCCTACAACCCCCCTAGCTCCAATTTCTGCAGTGAAGACTTTGACCTGATAGCCTTCTCTCCTCAGGCTGTTTGCCAGACCAGCATACTTTTCAGTCTTGTAGATTTGAGCTGCCTCCATTCTGTTCTCATATAGCACCGTGACCTCGATCATGATCAGCTGCTTGGTTGACTGAGAGTGGACTACTATGCCTGGTCTCATGCCACTCTTGCTGATGATCTCTGGGTGACTCTTCCATTCTGGGAGGTCTGCAGTGCACTCCCAGTCATCTGCCCCGTCCAGCAGACTCTGCCTGCATGTTCCGAGTGGCACTGTTGTTCTTGGCCGTGATTCGCTGCCTCCTACCGTGAAGAATGTTGCAGGTGCTTTTGGAGTCCTGATTTTCCGTTTTGTGGTGTTGGTATTAGCCCAGGCTACTTGTACAGTCTCTTTGAGCACTTGGTTGTGCCTCCATGTGTACCATCCTTGAGCCAGGGCTACTTTACGTCAGCTTAATACATGCTCCACTGTTTGTTTTTCATGGCAGAGGGGGCATGGTGGATCGCTTGTTTTTCCTCACTTCACCAGGTTTGCATTTGAGTGCAGAAGGTCATATGCAGATCTGAGAATGAAGCTGATCCTGAGAGGGGACATGTGCCAAATGTCATTCCAAGTGAGACTTCTTTGGAGTGCACACTCCCACGTGTTCCATTGCCCTTGCTGGCTCTGCTGGAATGTTTGGGTTTTTTTTCATCTCCTGAATCATCATGTCTCTTTTGGCTTTCCCTTTGGCCTTTGACCACCATTCAGTTTTGGTCACCCCCAGTCCTTGTCTGTTGGTCTGTGTGTGTCCTGTTATTTCTCTGATCTTGAAACTTTCTTTTGCAGAATCCATCGCCTCTTGAACTTTCCATTTTCTGCCTGTCTTCAGCTGGGGCTTGATTGCTTCTACCACCTTGTCTTCTGAATCCTCCAGCATGCTATGAAGTCTGATCTTTCCTGCTTTGTATTCCTCCAGGATGGATTTCAGTGGTAGTTTCAGCTTTGCTTGGCCACAGTACAGCGCTATGTCAGTCAAAACAGGGTGGGACACCAAGCCATTTCCTTGTGAACTTGTTGATTTTGGATTCCATTGCCTCCACTATGCTGGTGCAGATATATATCATCAGAGGCCATAGGAGCTTTGGTATTTGCATGGACTGCAGACACCAGACCTTGTATTTGCCCAGGGAGCCCACACTGGTCAATGGTCTCCGAGCCTTCTTCCGACATCTGTTTGGTTTCTGCTGCTCTTTGTGTGTCTGTCAGCGTATCATCATACCATTTTCCAAGACTACATGCATCTTCTTGCTTTACACTTTTTTGTACAAAGTGTGTATTCTGTAAACTCGCCTCATCTTACCCTTGCTTTTAAACAGTTAGGCATGCGCTTAATAAATCGATAAACCTTTTCCTGTATTCCATTCTTGTGAAGCATTGGCCAAGTATGTTCCTGGACATTGAACGAAACGCCTTTCAAAGTCAACGAAAGCTACGTAAAATTTATGATTCCATGAAACCGTATCTGCATATTGCAGAACGTTTTAACATCTGATCGATAATTGAATAACCTTTCTTAAACCCTGATTGACACTCACCTGTACTATCAATACGTTCAACCCAGTCTTGTAGTTTACAGTTGTGTACAAGTCTATGATTTTCTACTCCTACCACCAAGCGATATGCCCCTTGAAGCACTTGGATCATTGACTTCACGTTCTTTAATAATGGCAATGTGACTGCTTCTGTCTAGTTACCAGCAAAAATCCCTTTGTCGAAAAAGGAGATTGAACAAATCTGATGAAGAACGCAATTACGGTATTTCCAGCATTTTCAAATAACTCACCAGCAGTGCCATCAGAGCCTTCAACTTTTCTGTTCAAGAGGGTTTTTAATTTTTTTTTAAAATTTTTTTCTTTTACTGTTTGTTTGTTTGTTTTTACTGTTTACTTTTTTCTGCCTCTTCTTCAGTTTCTTTCTCGATAAGTATTTTACATGCTGATTCTAGTCGTTGAGAGAAAAAAAAAACAATTTTGTGACTTTTCCTGACTGATATTTTGCGCATAAACATCCAAAGCTCTTGCTGATCTTCTACTGAGGTAATTAAATTGCACAATAAGTAGATTGCATTCGTTCTCCTTCACACACACACACACACACACACACACACACACACACACACACACACACACACACACATACAGACACACGCGCGCGCGCGCGCGCGCGCAAGCACACGCACGCTCGCACGCAGGCACACACACACACACACACACACACACACACACACACAGAATACAATCTGACTTGAAATGATAAATGTTGAAGACGTGTGTCAAGCATACACATATTCATAGTCCTGCAGAGTTAATTGTATGGAAGAAATGTGGTGTCCTGACATGGAATACAAATGTTAATGTTTACGGTGTCATTCAGACATGTAGCAAACACACACGCTTCAATGTATACAACGTTGTTCAGGACATGTATCAGACCCACATGTAATTCAAACTCCAATGCATACGGCATTATTCAGGACATGTGGCAGACCCGCACACAGTTCCAACTTAACTGAGATGTGCCCTGGCCACGTAAGTAGTCAGTTCATCATAGAAGTCAAACTTACATGGAGTGTGTTCTGCTCAGGACAGTAGTCAGCCCAACATAAAAATCAAACTTACATGGGGTGTATTCTGCCCAGGACAGCAGTCGGCCCAACATAGAAGTCAAATTACATGGGGAGTGTTCTTCCCAGGACAGTAGTCAGCCCAACATAGAAGTCAAACTTACATGGGGAGTGTTCTTCCCAGGACAGTAGTCAGTCCAACATAGAAGTCAAACTTGCGGCTGCGAGCCCACAGCATGTCTTCCAGAGCTTCCAACTCCCTCACAGAGTTCAAGGTCACCAAGTGACCCCCAAGGTCTCTGCACCCCTCCCTGGCTTCGGCGTGCATGAGTGAACCTACTGGTTTGACCAGTACGTAGCAGTGGTCATCCACCATGAAGCCACCAGGGCCACAGGTTGGATAGCAACAGTGTTCCTCGTCCTCTCCCCCAGAGCACTGCACTCTCAGGTTGCAGGCCAGGTGTGGCTGGAAGTGTGGCCAGTGTGGCACTGAGCAGTTCCACTGACCGTCCTTCAGCTGTTCTGGTGTGGACTGGGGCTGTGAGAACACACACACACACACACACACACACACACACACACACACACAGAGAGACAGAGAGAGAGAGAGAGAGAGAGAGAGAGAGAGAGAGAGAGAGAGAGAGAGAGTAACAATTTAAACTGGAGACAAGAGGAGGAACCTTTGCGAAAGACGTCATGGCAATGATGACGAGTTGCAAGCCTCCTTTTACTTATCGCGCTTAGATCTTTGTATTTTCCGTCAGAGTAGTGCTATCGTTGATTTATTTAAAACGTTTGGAAAGTGAGCGTATGTCTAATCGTTCAGTTTTGTTTTTGAATCGATTGATAATTCGATTGCAATATTCAAGATTATGTTAGCATGTACCCCAGATTTCCGTAAGTTGCTAGCACATTGCCGAGGGTTTGTTGTAAAAGCTGCCCGAATTACATTCGCATACACTCGTCACGATTTCACTGGTTAAGCTTACTGATATGCACAATGTTCTAGAAATTAATAATCGAGTATGTTTGATGATATTCTTTAGATATTATACAAAAGAATGAGAGTTGTGCAACTGAGAGAGAGAGAGAGAGAGAGAGAGAGAGAGAGAGAGAGAGAGAGAGAGAGAGATTTTTTGACGAGTTCTAGTCATTGTGGGGCATAAAAGTGTTCGAGTCTTCACTGAGTGTGAATCTAGTCGATGAAAAGCTGCCATTGGTAGCATGTTGCCTGCTGACGTACGATTGAGTTCCTGTACGACTTACTGAACCTGACGGTCAGTGGATTGTTTGTTTGCTCCTACATTATTCAATGTTTGTAAACAAAAGGATCCTCTTCGTTTCAATGCCGCCTGGTGTATTTTGACGTCTGCAAGCCGAACAGGTACCACAGGATCTACAACGAACTCTTACAAGCTAGAGTACGGCACTTCCCTTGTACTGATGAAGTCAACTTGCGGCTATCGGGATGGCGTCAGCCAGGCACCGATTGGTTGAACCTGTGACCTATGAATAATCTAATCCGATTTCCGGTTTCTCTTCGTGCAGACGATCAGGTGCAACAACATCGATGCCATTGGCAACAGGGAGTACATTTGTCAGGATACTGTTGAAATAACTCAGAAACGATCGTAGATATTATGTGTTCTGAGTAGAAAGAGTGTTTAGACTTTTTTTTTCTCAGTCGACAAAGAAACTGGACCTGCAGTTAGGCCTACTGTTCATTAGTGCATTGTAATGTCTTTTAGGTTCATACTCTGTGGAGAATGAGTTGGTTGCTGCTTTTTGCACCCCCGCCCCCTACTCCCACCCCTTGGGTGAAGGTGTATAGGTTTGCTCCGCGCGCGCGCGTGTGTGTGTGTGTGTGTTAGATTCTCATCAGCAAGTAGAAGTGAACAAAACACGACCATGAACGTAATATACTATAGCAGTATACCTCGTGAATTTTGGACAAGTGTTTGTTACGGCTGCGTACTCACACCCAAGGACCAACAAAGCTCAAGCAGGTACGGAAATAGCCGATGTTGTCCGCTCCTTGCAGCGTATTTCACCTGATGCTCCTAACTTGGTACTCGGAGAGTTTAATTCATGTGACTTACAGACTGTCCTTCCAAAATTCGAGCAATATGTTAAGTGCAAAACACGCCTGCAAGGACAAGCAGACCGTTGCTGTGGGCAACATTAAAGAAGCTTATACATCTGCCCCCCCTTTCAAATGTTGGTAATTCTGATCATGACACAGTCCATCTGATCCCTTCTTATAGACCCAAGATAGAGATAGAACCAGTTGTAACAAAGACAGTAACGATGTGGTCTGGAGAGGCTATCGAGATATTGCAGGGCTGTTACAGATGTACAGACTGGGACGTTTTCTTAGATTCTTCACAAGACATCAATGATTAATGAAGCCGTAGATGTGATTTCCCATTGTTGTATTTTGTGAGAATACGGTAATTCCCCCCAAACTGTAAAAAAATAGATCCCAACAATAAGCTATGGATATCCAGGTCACTGAAGGCCACAAGTAACCAAAAGAAAAAGGCCTTTCAATCTGGTGATGAAACAGAAAGAAAACTAGTTCAAAAGAAGCTCAGAGGCAAACGTCGCTCAACAAAACTAGAATACAAGGAGAAGGTTGAAGACGAGTTTCATTCGGGCAACATGCGGGATGCTTTGTGAGGGCTGAAAATACTGTCAGGACAAGCCAAAAAGTAACTTTGCTCTTTGACTGAAAGTGATAAAATCAAGTTTGCTCACGAACTAAATGATTTCTATTGCTGTTTTGAGCATGATGACCTTAGAGATGACCTTTTAATATGGTATCCGACCTTCATAAGAATATTAGGGAAGAGGATGGTTCAGATGACACGGAGGTCTCTGGCACTAGCCTTGAGAGACTTTTCAAGAAACTCCATCTACATAAAGCAGCTGGTCCTGGCTGTGTCAGGGGGGAAGACTTCTAGGATCATATGCTACACAGCTTAGTGGGATTTTCAGTAAAAAAAAACTTACCCATCTGCCCAGTCTCCAAGTCAAGAAAACCGTCCCAGCTGAATGATTACAGGCCTGGTGCTCTCACTAGCATTGATATGAAATGTTTCAATGCTTGCACATATCTAGACACACCACATTCCTTTGTCAGAATACTCTTCAATGAATATTTCTTCAGCATTCATCACAGTACAACCTCACCTCATGGTATAGAAACTACTCACTCTTCAGGTTTTCCCAAGATTGATTGTTTGGATTATGTGCTTTCTTAACAGGAGATCTCAATTAGTATGTTACCAGGGAACTCTGTCTTCCCCACGTTCCACATCCACTGGCTCACCCCAAAGACAAGGTGCTTTCAACTGTGCTCTTCACTATTTATACCAATGACTGTAGAGGCTCAAACACAACGCCGACACTTTATGTAACACGTGTCCTTTGGTTACAATTTTGGGTGAGGTGCGTGCTTGTTAAGTATCTTTGTTTTTAACTACTCAAACAAATTTCCACTATAACAGACTGGAGTCCACAAAACAGAGTAAAACAAAACAAAGCGTTTATTTGAATAATAGGAACTAACTAAGCCAGAATAATAAAGGAGAACAAAAAGAAACAAAACTTTCCCAGATCAGCCCAAAATATTTCCTTTCCAACAGTATGGCCTATCCATACCCAACCACATGGAAATATAAGAACAAAAAAAAAAAGCTGAGATCCAGAGAAGTTTTTAGAGTTTTACAGAATTTTAGAGTGATTTTAGAAGTTTTTAATCTTTATGAGTCTTACGAGCCTTTTGGAGTTAAATAAGAACCACAGTACTAACCACCAGAACAAAACCAAGGGTCTCAAGCCAAAAGAAAAAATCGTCTCTGCTGGTAGTGGCAGAGAGCAGCCCAAAAAGCCCTCTCAGCTTGTCCTGGTTGTAGCTGGGCCTCTGTGATCACTATGTATGTTTCTTTTTCATTTTCTGATGTCACAGTGGCTTGGTATACAATGTTGTTATAGAGGCATTTGTTGCTTAAGGGACACTGTTCTTTTTTTAGCACAATTGCAGGATTTCCTTTCTTCACCCTTCGTTGCTGTGTTGCTTTTCATTTTGTTGGATGAATCAATTATATTTTTAAGGTTAGGCATGCATGAATATGATAGTTTGATGGTGTTCTTGTTGAATATTTTGGACAATTTGTGTTCTTTTGGAAGGATGCTGTCAAAATTTTGAAAAATTCTTTCCCTACGTTTGTTTTTACTCGTCCATCATATGGAGGGTTGTACCATGTGATTTTCCTTTTCCTGCATTTTTTGTTTTTGTTCATGTTGTTATCTGGGTTGTATTGTAGTTTGTAGCCGTAACCACTTGTTTGCAGTGTCTCTTGGTATTCTGCTGCTGCGCGTTGTTGAATACTCTTTCATTATGTGACAAAAAGAAACATACATAGGGATAACTGAAAATCACTTCAAAACCAGATACGCAAACAATAAACAGTCATTCAACAAAGAAAAATACAAAAACCAAACAGAACTCAGCAAATATATTTGGAGACTTAAAGACAAAAAAAATAAAATATAACATATCCTGGAAAATCATAAAAAGGGCATCACCATACAATAACATTTCAAAAAGATGCAACCTATGTTCAACAGGGAAAATGGTTAATACTATGCAAACCATACTTAGCAACCCTAAATACTAAAGTAGAAATAATAAAACAACTGCAGGCACAAATGGAAATCGTTGTCAGCAAACGCACCCTGAACTGTAAACACCCCCAAAAAACCGTATAACACGTGCAGCCAATCTGCACGTGCAAACAGTAACATCAGGTCATATAACACACCCGCAGTAGGCGACCCAAAACCATCCTGACGAGAGCGCTGGCTCGAAACAGATCTGTTGATTTTAAAACTTCCTTTTATCATCCTATTTTTACACAATATATATATATATATATATATATATATATATATATATATATATATATATATATATATAGATATAGATGGATAGATAGATAGATGTGTGTACACACACACACACACACACACACACATATATATATATATATATATATATATATATATATATATATATATATATATATATACACAGAGCAGCTAGACTGCAAGAAATATTGAATTATAAACAAAGCTTGCTCTTATGTCTTAGATTGTAAAAATTGGGAGATGATAAGCCTTCATATCTGCAGTGGTAGATAATTCTGTCTAACTGACAGTATGTGCTTGAGTGGTGAATGGGGGAATAATAAATGCTTCTTAAAATGAACCTTCAGCAAGCTTATAGTCTCCAGAGTGGAGAGACAATCTCCAATGGGGAGAAAAGCTCACTAACATATAACTCCTGGTCAGATTACGGTATTTCGAAACCCGATTGTTTATCCTCAGTGACTGCGGAAAGTGATAATTTGACTCCTCTGCCTTTTCGGTTTTAAGAAGAATGCTATACCAGAAAAAGGCTGATGTGCAATACCATAGTATGTTTGTTGAGTTTTCAAAAAACTAACTAAAGGTGCCACCTAAGAAGCAAAAGAATATCATGAAAGATCAAAACAAGCTACATTTTCTTGTGAAAAGTAGAAAATATAAAAAGATAACCTCTTAAGACACAAGTGCTGAGGGCCAGTTCTTGGAATGAATCCGCAAGGGACTAAATTACAATGAAACAATAAATTCCGAGGATAAATAAATAAATACCACTAAAATGCATAATAAAATTCTTAAAGTGCTCAACCCCTTGGGGAGTAACATCTATTAAAAATGGATGGCCCGATGTCGCTGTTTGCACGTGCAGACAATCCGCATGAGCAAACAGCGACATCGGGCCATATAACACCGGCAGTAGGCGACCCAAAACCATCCTGAGAAGAGCGAGCGCTCGAAACAGACCTGTTGATTTTAGAACTTCCTTTTACCATCCTATTTTTAATAGATATATATATATATATATATATATATATATATATATATATATATATATATATGTGTGTGTGTGTGTGTGTGTGTGTGTGTGTGTGTGTGTGTGTGTGTGTGTGTGTGTGTGTGTGTGTGTGTGTGTGTATCTTGTGTGCCCATGAAAGTAATCAAAAATAGCATCCTTCAAAACACAGCAAAGGTAAAAACAGTCTTTCAGTCGGTAAAGATCACAACATCAGCTTCTTCAAAATCTGGAATAATGCTTCCTGATCGATCACCAGATTCCAACCAGCAGCAGACGTAGACTGCCACAAACTGCAGCATGTCATCATGGTAGACAAAGTGTTCCGGGGATGTTCGGGGCTGGTGAGAAGAACGCACTTTGACGTGGACACGAATCTACAATTACGTGGCAAAGTAATAAATGTTAAATATCTGACAGCAGGGAACGAACGTTTTCTAAGGATGCGTTTGAAGGCATGACATTGTATCTCCGGTGACAGTTTAATCGTGTTTATTTTCATGGCTGTTCTGTTTTCACTGATAACTTCTTGGGGTTTTCATGAAGATAAAAAGAATCGAGCAGAGTTGAGTCAAGTCATGCATGCTCGTATAGCATTTTATGGATGCACTGCACCTCACTGCACCCTCCCCCATCATCCCAACGCTGCCACATCCGTTCTCTCATTCCTTAGCCTGGCAAAGATGATGGTGGATGTAGGGGAGTGGGAGATTTCGGTGAAAAGCGGAACTTCCAAAAGTGACTGAAGTACCCCTGCTGTGAATCTGAACGACCTTGAAACACCCTGAGGAAGCTTGGGGTGAGGAACAGTGGAGGGAGAGAGGGTGGGAAACGACAAATGGGGAGGGGTGGGGTTAATCCTGGTATAATTCTGAACTATTTCCATATCCTCCATTCCTGTGTCTCAAACGCTGCTTTTTCCCACTCAAACATGTACATTACTAAGCTCCGAACGTTGGCAGCCTCACCTGGTGGAAAGTGAAGAGGATTCTGAAGCCAGCAAACATGTGAGGAATGCTGTAATTAGAGTAGTATTCTGTTTTGCACAGTAGTGCGGTGATTCCCTCCCAGCGCTTTCTCAACCTTGAACTGGAAGAACAAGTATTCTGTATGGTTATAGATATCCGGCAAGGGGAAAAACTGCTGACCGCTCACTGTCCAGAGATGGTCCTTTCCCTGGTTGTGACTGTAGAGGCTGAGAAAGGCATCGGGATCCATCTCAACGTAGAGATCACTGAGCAGAACAGAGTGAGAGGTGGGAACTGTGAGTGTGGTGGTGATGGAGAGAGGGGCCCACAGGATGATAATTGATGGACTCTGGGTTGATTCTTGGCAGGTGCACAAATCCTGTAGAACACAGCTTTTTTACCCTGAACATGCTTGCTAAAACACGTGCAAGGGCAAGGTCATGCAGGCTACTACACAAAGACACGTGCATGCAAATGTCTAAATGCGTGGTATGTTAAACTATCATCGGTGCACAATTCATTATCAAAGACTATCCTTGGCCTGGTGTCTTTTACGTATGCGCAATCTGAAAGGGTTCGAGTTCAACAGGAACATAAAGACCAGATCTGGTGTACAGATGTTTTTAGCATACATAAGAATCGACCACCTACTGATGTGCAATTATTCACTAGATGCGAATCTAGCGAAATTCATATATACAACCAGAGCAGTTCTGATAAACACAGTAACTCTCTCTCTCTCTCTCTCTCTCTCTCTCTCTCTCTCTCTCTCTCTCTCTCTGAGACGGAATAGAGAGGCGGGGAAATGTGGAGTGGGGAGGGAGGGTGAGAAATCGAGGAAGTGCTTTAAAACCTGTCTGATATTCCCCACGTAGACGTGTCGGTTGGCCAAAAGACAACTTTAAGTAACTGTAAGAGAGGGAGGATGGTCGAGCAAATGGTGTCATCGATGGTGGTGGGAAGGGAAGGGGGAGAGAAAGGAGATAGTCCTAAAGTATATCGGGACTATATCTTCACACACACACACACACACACACTCCCACCCAATGCTTGTCGTTTTAATGTCAATTAATGACAATAATTAGTGTGCTTAACAACCACAGTGTCACAGTGCACACCACACCAGAAGTGTATAATGCTGTTGTTCTCCCGGTACTTCTATACAGCTGCAAACCATGGTCGGTGTACAGAAGACATATCACACAGGGCGAACTGTGTCTCTACTGAGGCGATCATCCTCAAGTGACAGGTCCACTGCTCTGGCCACGTCATAAGAGTGGAAGACCACTGGATTCCAAAGCAGTTGATGTATGGAGAGCTAAGCCAGGATTGCAGAAAGAGAGGCCACCCATGTCACGCTGCTGAGATAGGCTGGAAGACAGTCTCCAGTAGTGTGTATCTGCTCTATTGATCTTGTGACGACAGCCAAAGACAGAGCACACTGGCGTGCTATCACAAGAAGAGCATCAAAGTTCTTTTGAAGAGGTGCGTCACCTCAAAGCCCTGGCAGCAATAAAGTGTGGCCACCAAGCAGAGACCATACTGCGTCAACAACAGACCTCTACTGTCCTGTCTGCTCATGACTCAGCAGATCACGACTTGGGTCTACAGAGCCATTCCCATGTGTACTGATGACTGCACAGATATGCCTTCCTCAACACTGAGGGATCACCATGATGATGATGATGATGATGATGATGATAATGACGACGACGACGACGACGACGATGACGATGATGATGACAACGGTGATGATGATGATGATGATGATGATGATGATGATGATGATGATGATGATGATGATGAATGTAGAATAGAATAACTGGCCCCAGACTAGGAGGAGAAGGAGGAGGGGGGGAAGAGGAGGAGGAGGAGAGGAAGAAGGTTAATGCAGAATGTATAGGTCGATACGAATGACTGTGGGATAGTCTGTAACCGTTTACAGTATAGACGACCGTCATCAGGAAACATGAAACAGAACAGTGAAGATGGTGACGATGGTGGTAAGGATAAAGCAGAGCAGCGGTGTTGTTGACGCCAGTGAGAATGATGATGGTGTCCTGGTGAAGTGCTTTGATATTGACAGGTATGAGGTAGTGGGAGACGTGGATGTGACCGAGTTAAACTATGCGCTGTCCTCCTCCTCCTCCCCCTACCGCTCACATACACCCCCATGAGAAAGCTGGGGAAAAAAAAGCAGGCTGATGTACTGTATTCAGCCTTAGTTCACTTTAAACTATGCGCTATCCTCCTCCTCCTCCCCCTACCGCTCTGTATTCAGCCTTAGTTAACTTTTCTTTTCAAGATCCCCCCCCCCCCATCCAATTCTTTCTAGATCTGCCTTTTGGACAACTTTCTTTACCATCGACCATTGTTTTGTTTTTTGTTTTTGTTTGGTTTTTTTGTTTGTTTTTTTTAATTTATTTATTTTTTCTCTCTGCCTCTGTAGATCATCCATTTTTATTGTGGAAATTATGGCATGCAATTGCAATTTCTACCGTAACTTTTTTTTGTGTAAGTTGGTGTGTACGGATGAAAGTATAGTCGCTGTCAAGAATAGACACCAGCTGTCAATTTTCACTGTAAATTTGTCCATGAGGTCTTCCATACTTTTTTTTTTTTATGAGAGGTTGATGTAAAACATATAAATACATGCAGACCAAAGAAACGTTCAAAATGCACGATAGGTCAGACAAATGAATTGTGTGCCTTATTATTATTATTATTATTATTATATATTATTATTATTATTATTATTATTAAAACGCAGGGGATACACAGTGACGCAAAATGCCTGAACTATCCAGAAGACAGTGATGCATACAGACAGACAACTTCAAGTCTAACAATGGAGGCAGAAACAGTGATACAAGCACTCTTCGGACTCTCATCCACAGACCAGTTTGGAATTCAGTAAGCCATGATACTGACTGACTCCATGAACCTGCTTCAAGATGTTGTAGCCGTAATAGGAAACCCTGCATTGCATCACGTAGTAAGCAGCTGTCACACTGAGCACAAATGCATGCACACGCTCAGTTCAGCATTCACTCCGTGCACATGCAGTCTCTCCAAACAACCAGAAGGCGCACTACAATAACTCTTCTTCTCCCCCTCCTCTCAGGGGAATAATTTACTAAAACGATAATAAACTTCTCTAGCAGATACAACAGATTTGTTTTCTAATATTTATCTTCTACTCCTCCTCTTCAGCGGAGGGTACAAATATTCCACAGATCCACTAGCTGGGACCAAATTTCATCTCATTATACATAGTAATTCACAAGTACATATTTTACCGGTTTCTCCTTCTCACTGGAGAAACAATTTCTACATTTTCCAAAGAAGAATCAAAAGATGGCTTAAATACATGAACAATATCTGAGTTCCAACCCAGGGGGACAATCAAAAATGAAAGTGGGTGAACATGACAAACGTTTTCAAAATTCCCTCACGACTGCCGCAGTCGTTGTCCTTTTCAACTAGGATCTCCAACTGTGGAGACAATTAGGTGCTGCCACAGCACTGGAGACCAAATACTTGTTGTGCGACTGCCGCAGTCGCGTATTCCATTACTGGTGCTGCCACAGCACCAGGAAGGTCTGAAGCACGAATGAAGTCCGTGTAAGTAATCTATTTCAAAATCTGAATAATGATAAATTATTTTTCTTTTTTTTCCCTTTTCTTAACTCTCTCTCTCTTTCTCTCACCATCTGTCTAGATGTCACCTTGTAATGGTAGATTACAGGTGAATCTAGTTCTGCAGTTCCAAACAACCTGTCTGGTCAGTGTCCCCAAGCCATCTCCTTCCTAGACTTTATTTTTCCTTCCTGCGCTCTTCCTGAGTACATATTCAGTGAGTACTCATCTAACTCTACGCATTACCAGTCCTTGGTTACTTGACCAATGGACAACGTCCGTCCATTTTCCTGAGCGATTCAACCAATAACCCACTCTATGTCTATAGCCACCAGCGACACCGATCACACTGGTCAGGCCACGTAAATTGCCCTTTCTTTTATCTTTCCTTTTCCCTACCTAGGGAAATACTTTATATCAAATAAGGGCGTACGCGACGGAACGTCACATTTCGCCATGTGAGGCTACGTCACATGACACCCCCATCCTGGGCTGGGGAAAAAAAACATTCGCCAAGATTTTTTTTTTAATTGCACATACACATCTAGTTAATATACAACTTCGGCTATCAGTCATCAATTTTTCATCACACAAGAGTTTCCATCAATGCATAGAACCAACCTTTACGAACATCATAAGGATCCAAAATCACATTCAAAAAACCTAGTTTGAAAAAAAAAAAGCAAAGTATTCCCCTTTTTTGTGAAAAAAAAAAACAACAAACAAACAAAAAACAAAAACAAAAAAAGTTCATACTCCATCAACACAAATCACAAGTCACACTGACACGAAGATCACACAATGTTACTAATCATCCGAAATGCCAATTATGTTTATACATACCAAAATGTAAAGTTTTTTTTTTCCTTGCCTGCTCTCACACAAACATGTGTCCAAATCCTCACAGACAGATAAGAGAACCATTTTTTTATATATACAAAAAACTATATAAAATTGAATTTGACAAACTAAATAAATATATGAATGGAAATGGACTAGAGCTACCAGAGAAAAGGCACAATTAATGTTATTTAACACTGGTAAAAATCCAAAACGTTTTGCCTCAACTTGTGCTAGAAAATAAAACTCTTCAATATTCCAATAATGTTAAATTTTTAGGTGTTCATTTCACTCCTAAATCAAACTGGGGGTTCCATATTGAATATCTTATAAACAACGCCAGACAACAGCTATCTTTACTAAACAACAACAACAACAACAACAACAACAACAACAACAACAATAATAATAATAATAATAATAAGTGCACAATTGTGGGGTGAAGATACCCACACTCTATATGCATCTTTCTATTAGTCTGGTTCGTTCAAAATTGACCTCCGGACAGGAAGTATATTTTTCAGCTTCTCAAACATAACTTAAGCGGTTACAAAGTATAGACAGTAAAACTATTAAAGTAGCCTTGGTGTTCCAGCACATTCTAATACTTTTAAAACATATAAAGAAGCTAATCTATTGTTGCCTGATGATCAATGCAAACTGGCAACAGCTAAACATGTAAGCAGAAGTATTTCTGTATCAAATTCAGTAACAAATGAAATATTTCTTGATTCCAAATCGGATTTTCCTACAAGGGCACAGAATATATATATATATATATATATATATATATATATATATATATATATATATATATATATATATATTACCTGCAGCCCATTCGAAATTATACTGGTGATTTATCTAGAAAATGTGACATCAATATTGCATCCATTTCAAAACCTCCAACTATGCCCGCAGTTCCTCAATGGGAGCATCTTTCTCCAAATTTCGATATAGAGTACACTACTCTAAAAAAAAAAAAAAGGAAGACAATATCAATTTGATATCAGTAGAAGCAAAAGAACATCTTGAAAACACATATCCACATCATCTTAAAATTATAAGGATGGTTCAGTTTTAGAGAATCTTATACAGGAGCTGTATCTTTAATTCCGGATTTAAAAGCAAAGAAATCATTTTGTTTAGGAAAGAACTTTTCAGTTTTCACTGCTGAACTATATGCAATCCTTATGGCCTTATCTAGGATATCTGATCTTAATGTTGCAATTTACATCATTCTAATCTGTGTTGACTCTAGATCTGTTCTCTGTAGCTTACGAACTTGGTATGCAAATGTAAGGAAAGACTTTTTTAAATAAAATTTATGATACATTCTGTTATGGCGAAAGGAACTTTTGTAGAGTTTTGTTGGATCCCATCCCATGTGGTATCTATGGACATGAAAAAGCTGATAAATTAGTAACAGAGGGTGTTCTTTGAAAAAAATCCAGCTAGTAGATTAAAATTGGATAAACATGAAATCAGTTCTCTATCAGAAAATTGCATGAACAATGAAAAGCTTCCTGCTAAAGAGAAAGTGTTATTATATCAAAGATCATTGTCCAGTATAATTTATAAAAAACGTTTAAACTCGTGGAAATCCAAATTTACTAAGGATGTAGATTGCGCTTGTGGTCTCCCATTCTCTATTCAACATTTTTTTTAAATGTCCAGTTCTAACATCTTTATACATATTCTAAAGATAGATATTGCTTCCTTAGGGGCTTTACATGAAATATTTTACAGCCCCCAAAATGATTGATATAGCAAAGGCTATATCAAGTTCTGTATCACTCACTGGTTGTAATTGATTATCAGTTTATTATTATTGTTTGGTCGTTATTAGGCAACCGTTTATGTATACACACACACACACACACACACACACACACACACACGCGCGCGCGCGCGCGCGCGTGTACTCTCTCTCTCTCTCTCTCTCTCTCTCTCTCTCTCTCTCTCTCTCTCTCTCTCTCACCCACCCACCCCCCCCCACACACACACACACGGGTGCGCGCACGCGCGCATGCACGCACGCACACGCGCGCTCACACACACACACACACACACACACACACCACACACACACACACACACATATATATATATATATATATATATATATATATATATATGAGCTAAAAAAAAATTCCAAGGATAAGTACCAGCACCGTTCCTTACAGAGCAGCTAGGTGTTACAATGACTGCTAGAAATATTGAATTATAAACAAAGCTTGCTCTTATGTCTTAGATTGAAGAAACAGGGGAGGTAAGCATTCATATCTGCAGTGGCAGACAATTTCGCCTAACTAACAGTATGTGCTTGAGTGGGTGAATGGGGGATGATACATGCTTCTCAAAATGAGCCTTCAGCAAGCTTATAGTCTCCAAGGGGGAGACAGTCTCCAATAAGGAGAAACCTCACTAACATGTAACTCCTGGTTAGATACCAGTATTTTGAAACCTGGTCATCACACCTCTTTATGATCCACGCAGACACAGCTTCACCTGAATCATATTATGGTCCTCAGAGCAAGCTTTGTTTATAATTGAATATATATATATATATATATATATATATATATATATATATATATATATATATATATATATATATACTTTTTAATAGCTTACTATCACCATCATTGTGAAGAGACTCTAAAAATTAAATCAATCAAATCAAATCAGTTACTTTGTAGTTCATGCCAGTGAAGAGCTTGGGTAGGAATCCTGATGAATACCCAAGCCAGAGTCTGGAATGATCAGGTAAGGTAGAGTACGTGTGTGCCAGTGTGCAAGTGCTTAGTAAATAAATTACAGTGACTGTGACAGACCTTACTTTGTAGTTCATGCCAGTGAATAGCTAGGGTAACAATTCTGATGAAAACCCCAAGCCAGAGTCTGGAATGACCAGGTAAGGTAGAGTGCGTGTGTGCGAGTGTGCAAGTGCTTAGTAAATAAATGAACTTCTTTAGATTGTAGAGAAAAAAACTTCAGTGTTACTACAACTGAAAACCGAGCACAATCATCACACCTCTTTATGATCAACGCAGACACAGCTTCACCTGAATCATATTATGGTCCTCAACCAAAGGCAACTACTCATAGTACCTCTTCTTGAACCGACCGAAATTAATATGAGCTGGCAACAATCAATATCTGCCTCACCATCTACCAATGGTTTTTTATATCAAACCCAATTTGTCTAGCAAAAAACTGCCCCATGACAACCAAACTCCGGGTCCGCTATGTACACTACTTACAAGATAGACAGAAAGAGGTGACCACACAAACCAGCTGACAACAGAGTACAACCACGAAACCAAGACAACATCATATCAGACAACCAGTATACGCAATGAACACAATACCAACTAATCACAACTTGAGACAACCACAGTGCAACTTGATGAAAATACAAGACAACACGATGAACCACAACACCACGAACATAACAGATCACCAACCTGAACAGACAGACGATCAACCACACACAGTTCTGCAACTGGCTGGAAGTGGCTGCAAACATGGACGACGCAGAGACAGAACTCGGCACAGGCCAAGGGCACACCAAACCCGACGAGGACCTGGCCCTAACTATTGCTCGAAGCCACACCCAGCACGACCTAACAGCACTCCCACCGCATCTACAAGGAGCACGTCCACTCCGCCAAACACCAGGGACCAAAGTGAAGCTATCCCAATGCATCACGCCCTGGTTGGAATCAAGCGAGCTTTACTCACAACACAAAGAGCAACCATTGGTCAGAAGAGCGTCTCCCTCCACTGAGCTCACACACCCGATCAAAGGACTAGTTGTTGCTCGTGCAACAACAGGGGCAGTTTACAACAACAACTCACTGCCTTGACAACACAACTGTCATACTCTAGGTGTCGTACACACACATGCGCGTCTGCCTAAAGTACACTTCGCACGTACACACGCAATCACCCCTCTCACCCAAGCAACGCCAAATATTAAACACAAGAAGGGTTTGTTTCCCCTCCTACAGGAGTACAAATATCATTAATCAAACACCAACACTTAAATAATTTCATTTATACCTCCACTCCATAAAGGAGAAAAAAAAAACTGCTTCCCCTACAATCGAGGAATTCGTAAATATAATGGGATGAATTGGTATCAGTCACCAGCAACAGGGGAATATGTATCACATCATTCATAAACATCAGGGGGCATGCATCAACACCCTTTCTTCGCATCAGGAGGAGACACATAAAAATCATTCACTATCCAGCCCAAAATACAAAGAGCATCACTGTCCCTAGGACGGAAGTTCTGGGGTATCCTTCCCCACTCGTGTCTTATCAATTATCACTCTCCTTTAAGGAAATATTGGAACATCAGTTCCATTCAGACACACCTTTAAATATTTCTCACCCAAATGTTTCCACATTCAAAATCCCTTTACAGGAAAGTAGATACGCTGCTTCCATATTCCAGGGTTCTTTATAGGAAGATAAATATAAATTTCACTCTCTGGTCACCCTCTTGACCTCGGGGAAGGCACACAGGGGACAGCCATCTCCGGGCTGAATAGAGCGTCGCTTTATACAAACTCTCCTGAGCTGGGGACTTGGTCTGACACCTCTGGGACCACCCCAAGGCCCTAGGTCCATGGCCCGTGTGAGACAGACAATCTCTAATGCGATGCAGCCTCGCTCTGGCCTCAGTCCAAACAAACCATCAGGCTCTCCGACTATCCCGGCTGGCATGGTGCAAGTGATTATCAAATCTTAAAAGTAAATTCAATAGCGCGCACAGTGCGCCAAACCAGTACTCACACAGGCCCACAGCCAACAGAATAGAGACGTGCATTCACATGACACTTTTCACTTAAAACCACAAGGCCAGCCAACCCACTATCTCAAAACCAATAGTTATACGCAAAACACAACATGTGCACATTACAATCAACATAACATGTGCACATGACAACAACAACAGCCGATATCCTGCCCCGACCTCTTCCATATAGAACCAAAGCAACAAGGGGTAACAGTCGGAAACTAAACCAGCCTCCCCCTTCCACTCGCTTGATAAGTGAAGACAGGACGGCAAGAATATTGCACGTCATACTTCCCCCAGCCCCCTACCTACCCTAACCTTCCTACATAACCCGAGGAACTTAGCCTAACCTCCACCTGACTAAAACCCCAACCGTACACACACACACACACACACGCGCGCGCGCGCGCGCACACACACGCACGCACACACATGCACACACACACGCATACACACACGCGCGCTTGCTTACGTGCGCGCTCGCACGCACACGCGCACACGCTCTCTATCATGGGCTACCACTCTGAACACATGGACGTGCTGGTTCAGTACCGCCGATCGGTGACACACACCTACAGACGCAAAGGAAGAGAAAGTAGCATCACCAACCAAGCAGCGCGATAATCACAAGGCCAACACTGCGAAGACTTCTAGAGATTTGGGCACACTCATAATGGACCCTTCTATCAACAGACACAAACGACCAAACACATGTCAGCTGAGATAAGGCTTTGGATCACTCAGGGATCTCACACTGTACTGTAGAGGTGTGTGCTCTGGTGGGTGTGCAGACACACTGGGACTGTCCGATGGCAGAGACAAATGACAGTGCATGCTGGTGGGTGTGCAGACTGACACTGGGACTGTCCAATGGCAGAGACAAATGACAGTGTGCTCTTGGTGGGTGTGCAGACTCATACGGGGACTTTACTATTGCAGGAGACAAAAGACAAATGACGAAACAGGTATCAACTGAGATAAGACTTTGAATCTCTCAGGACGCGTGCTTTTATTGCGAACATATGTTCATCGGTAATTATGCATCAATGAATGGATGCAGGTGTGTGAGGTAGATAGTCCATAGATGCGTGTGTGTGTGTGTGTGTGTGTGTGTGTGTGTGTGTGTGTGTGGTGGTGGTGTTGCCATTGTTGTTGCTATTGTTCTTTTTTGTTGTTTTTGCAGACATTTGATAACTGTCATCTTTTGAGAATCCATTTCACAAAAGTGATCAAAAGCACACACTCACACACACACACACACACATGTAGGTGGGTGCTTAAGTGGAGATGGAGGTAGCCCCGGTCTTGCGCGTGGCTAGCTTTCTCTCAGCTTCTGCTGTTTGTCTCTTCTCTGATGTACATGCTCCTTTTGTGATGCTGCTGCTTTGCAGGTTGGGCGGTCCAGGGCAAGCGACTCCCAGGTGTTGAGGCTGATGTCCAAGCCTTTGATAGACACTTTGAGGCAATCCTTGAAACCTTTCTTCTCTCCCCCCCCCCCCCCCCCCCCCCCCCCCCCCCCACCCCCCCCCAACTTTGCGCTTGCCCTGACTCAGTTCTCTGTACAGCAGTTGTTTTCGGGCAGTCGACTATCTGGCATTCTGATGATGTAGCCAGCCATCTGGCTCGGGATTTCTGAAGGAGAGTGTAGATGCTGGGGATGCTGGATCCTCACAAGACCTCAGTGTCTGGGACTTTGTCCTGCCAATTGATGTGTAGGAGTCTGCAGATACAGCTGAGGTGAAAATGGTTGAACTGTCTGGCATGTCTACTGAAGACAGTCCAGGTCTCACTGGTATAGAGGAGAGTGGTTAGTACCACTGTATGGTAGACCTTCAGCTTGGTGGTAAGGCTTAGTCCTCTCCACTCGCAGACATTTTCACAGAGTCTCTCAAACACAGAGCTGGCTTTGGCGCTCCTGTTCCTGACCTCTGCGTCAATGTTCACAGCTCGTGAGAGTGTGCTGCCCAGATAGGTGAAGTTGTCAACTGGCTGTAAGTTCTGCTGCCCCTTTACCATGATGTGTGGTTCCTGGTAGGGTTTATCTGGCGCAGGCTGATACATCACTTTGGTCTTTTGGTGCTGATGGTGAGACCAAAGTTGTTGCAGCATCATGAGAGGCAGTTCATTTTGTGCTGCATCATTTGTGCTGGCATTGCGGGTGCAGTCATCAGCAAACAAGAAATCCCTGATGATGGTCTCTTTCACCTTTTTAACAGCCTGCAGTCGTCTGAGGTTGAACAGCCCACCGTCAGTTCTGTATCTGACGTGTATGCCACCCTGGCAGTCACAGAAGGCATCAGTCAGCATGGCGGAGAGAGACCATGAAGAGTGTAGGGGCGAGAATACAGCCTTGCTTTACGCTGTTAGTCACTGGAAAGGTTTCTGACTCGTCTCCATCATCCAGTACTTTTACCATCATGCCGTCATGGAACTGTCGGACGATCGTAATAAACCCACAAGCCATCTCTGCTGACCGTATCGAAGGCCTTGGTCAGATCGACAAAGGTCATGAACAGATCGCTCTGCTGCTCTTGGCATTTTCCCTGGAGCTGTTTTGTAGCAAATATCATGTCTGCAGTTCCACGTTCTGCACGAAAGCCACACTGACTTTCTGGTAGGAGACCCTACTCAAGACGTAGTAGAAGGCGTTTGAGCAGGACACGAGCCAAGATCTTCCCAGCAATGAACAAGAGAAAGATTCCTCAGTGATTGCTGCAGGACTGGAAGTTGCCTTTTCTCCTGTAGATGTGGAGAATGTTGGCATCTTTCAACTAGGACCGACTCTGAATTCCACATGGTCTGGAAGAGCTGCGTCAGCTTCTGTGCAAGGCTGAGCCTCCTGATTTGTAAGCTTCAGCAGCAATTGCATCAGATCCTGGCGCCTTGCCACAGGAAAAATTGTTTGAGAACCTGGTCAAAGTGTTCAGCCCATCTCTCCAGAATCTGCTTCTTTTCTGTCAGCAGCTGGGTCCCATCTGCATTGAGGAAGGGGGAGGAGCTGGAGGACTGGAGTCCATACACAGCTTCAGAGCATCATAGAAACGCTTGGTGTCATGACTGTCTGCATAGCCCTGGATTTCATCAGCCTTTTTGCTGAACGAGGCCTCCTGCATTACGTGAAGCCCCACTTCTGCACGTTTTGTTTTGCGCTGGTGAAGGCATCTTCCTTAGCTTGTGATGTGGGGTCATTCTGGTGCGCTCCGAACAGCTGGTATTTCTCTGACAGCAGTGTCTGCACTTCTGCGTCATTCTCATCAAACCAGTCTTGGTTTCTACAGGTTGCTGGTCCGAGGTGTTCGAAGGCAGTAGAGTGGACGACATCTCTGAAGGCCTCCCACTGCTCTTCAATGCTGCTGTGGTCATCCTGTCATGTCCTATGAAGCCTGCCATCTAGGTCAATGGAGAAATCTGCAACGTTACTATCCTTGAGCTTGGAGACGTTGAGCCTCTTTACAGTCTTCTGACCTTGGGGTCTTCACATGGGCAGGATGTGGAATTTAAACTTTGACATGATAAGGAAATGATCAGTCCAGCAGTTGGCACCACACGTGGCCTTCATCACTCTCACATCTCGCGCATCTCTCTACCTGGCGATGACATAATCAATCAGTTGCCAATGCTTGAAGCATGGGTGCATCCATAATGTCTTGTTGCGGGTAGGGGACCGAACAGAGTATTGATGATGACAAGGTTGTGAGTAGCGCACATCTTGAGAAGCAGGAGGCCATTGCTGTTGCAGTTGCCAGTACCGTGTCTCCCAGTGATCCCTTCCCAGGTCTTGTGATCGGTCCTACACTATGGTGTTGAAGTCCCTAAGTTAGCTTCTCAGATGGTGGGACTGCTGTGATGAGAGTGTCTAGTTCTTCATAGAACTTGTCCTTGATGTCGTCTGAGTTGGTCATTGATGGGGTGTACGTGCTGATTAGTGTTGTGCTCTTCTTGTTTCCAAGTGGAAGCTGGAGTGTCATCAGGCGATCGTTTATAGCCTTTGGGAGCTTGACAAGTTTCTGGGTAAGATGGGATCTGATGGCAAATCCCACGCCTACCTCTCGCCGTTCAGTGCTGCTGCGTCCACTCCAGAAGAATGTGTATCCCCCACAACATCCTTTGAGTTGGCCTTTGTCCACTAGGCGTATTTCACCAAGTGCTGCTGTGTCAACATTGTAGCGAGCAAGGTCTTTGGCAACTAGTGCAGCTCTTTGCTCTGGTTTGTCTGCCTTGGAGTTGTCCAGTAAGGTTCACACGTTCCACGTGCCGAGGTTGACCACCGTTATTCCTGTTTTCTTCGTAGTTCGACCGCTGACACCCCGCCAGCTGTGGTTTCCTGACCAAGGTAAGGAGAAGCAGGCAATGCAATGTTATGGCAGCTTTTCTGGCCCCTTCCTCTTGCTATGGAAGTGAGCAGTGCGGTCCTAAAAAGGGCTGCTCAGACACACAGGTGGCTGCCGAACTGCACTTCTGGTTTGTCCAGTAGAGAGCGACCACATGCCCTGGGCCCTTGTATGCAGGCTCGTGACTGACAGCTCCCAGTGTGTCCACACATGCTGCCTTCGCCACTTCCCCATCGCCACATGACTTGAGGTTGCGCTGTGGGGTTTGAGGTCATGACTTGCATTTGACTTGAATTATAGTGAGGGAGAGTTGCGCGTCATCAGCCTTACTTTCTCACCCCAGTCAATCTGAGTCCAGTGGCAAGATGAAGTCGAGACGGCTGGAGATAAATTGGGGTGCAGTGGATGGCCGTGACATCTTTTGTGTCTTGACACGCCCTGTGCACTCCACAACGCGTTGCTGGAAATCGCCTTTCCACCCATGAAACCACAGTGGATTCTTCCTCGCAGTGCGCCAAATTAGCTTTGAATACAAGGTAGACAGTCCCTAGAGTTGAGGGTCGGTGACCCGTCAACTTAGCTGTGCTTGCGGTATGCTCGCTTGCGGTTTGCTTGCCCATATATATATATATATATATATATATATATATATATATATATATATATATATATATATATATATATATATATAAAAAGACATAAGAGCAAGTTTTGTTTTATAATTAAATATTTCTTGAAGTCTTTGCAACGCCAAGCTGCTCTGTAAGTTGCTGGAATCGTGTTCGAATACTTATCCTTGGAATTTATTAGTCAATTATAATTTAGTCCCTTGCAGATTCATTCCAAGAACTGGCCCTCAGCGCTTGTGTCTTAAGAGGCTTTTTTTCTATGTTTCACTAGAAAATGTAGCTTGTTTTTTGCTTTTCATGATTTTCTTTTGCTTCGTGGGTGGCACCTTTGTTGTGGGTTTTTTTTTTTTTTTTTTTTTTTTTGAAAATTCAACAAACATACTATGGTATTGCACACCAGCCTTTTTCTCGGATAGCATTCTTCTTAAAAGCGAAAAGGCAGAGGAGTTAAGCTATCACTTTCTGCGGTCACTGGGGAGAAAGAATCAGGTTTCGAAATACCGGTATCTGGCCAGGAGTTATATGTTAGTGAGTTTCCTCCCCATTGGAGAGTGTCTCCTCCTTGGAGACTATAAGCATGCTGAAGACTCATTTGAGAAACA
The DNA here is from genome assembly GCA_016801955.1 of Conus betulinus. Lineage (NCBI taxonomy): Eukaryota > Metazoa > Mollusca > Gastropoda > Neogastropoda > Conidae > Conus > Conus betulinus. The sequence goes on along the minus strand of JADBJO010007644.1, from coordinate 79,941 downwards.
TTATTATTCTCCACTCCCCCCCCCCCCCCCCCCCCCCCCCAAGCACATACTGTTAGTTAAGAAGAAATAACTGCCACTGCTGATATGAATGCTTATCTCCCCCTATTTCTTCACTCTAAGACATACAAGCAAGTTTTGTTTTATACTTAAATATTTCTTGCAGTCTTTGCAACACCAAGCTGCTCTGTAAGTTGCTGGAATGGTGCTCGGTTACTTATCCTTGGAATTTATTAGTCAATTTTAAATATATATATATATATATATATATATATATATATATATATATATATATATATATAAAAAGGAAGTTTTAAAATCAACAGGTCTGTTTCGAGCGCTCGCTCTCCTCAGGATGGTTTTGGTCGCCTACTGCCGGTTTATATGGCCCTGATGTCGCTGTTTGCACGTGCGGATTGGCTGCACGTGTTGTTCAGTTTTCAGGTTGTTTACAGTTCAGCGTGCGTTTTGCTGACAACGATTTCCATTTGTGCCTGCAGTTGTTTACTATTTCTACTTTAGTATTTAGAGTTGCTAAGTAAGGTTTGCATAGTATTAACCATTTTTCTGTTGAACATAGGTTGCATCTTTTTGAAATGTTATTGTATGGTGATGCCCTTTTTATGATTTTCCAGGATATGTTATAGTTTGCTTTTTTGTCTTTAAGTCTCCAAATATTTTGCTCATTTCTGTTTGGTTTTTGTATTTTTCGTTGTTGAATGACTGTTTATGGTTTGCTTATCTGGTTTTGAAGTGATTTTCAGTTAACCCTATGTATGTTACTTTTTTCATTTTCTAATGTCACAGTGGCTTGGTATACAATGTTGTTGTAGAGGCATTTGTTGCTTAAGGGACACTGTTCTTTCTTAGTGCAATTGCACGATTCCTTTCTTCACCCTTCTTTGCTGTGTTGCTTTACTCTACAGCAGAACTGAAACATGGATCAAGAAAACAAATAAGAACTCAACATTTGATGTGACCATGGAATCGTACGACGGTGCCGAAACATGCGAACTGGTCAGACTGTGTATACTATCCAACATCCAAAAACAACTCGGAAAGCAAGTCGGACTATACAGAGATGACGGCCTGGCCGCGCTGAACAACAATCCAAGAACCATCGAAAACAAGAAAAAGAACTATGCAAAATTTTCCAAAACCATAACTTAAAAATCACCATTGAAGCAAACAAAAAGTAGTGAACTACTTGGACATACACACTTGACCTCAACAACCACATATATAAAAACATACAAGAAACCTAATGACACCCCCATTTATGTAAACATAAATAGCAACCACCCACCATCTATACTAAAAACCATACCCAATGCATAAACAAGAGATTATCTAATCTGTCACATAATGAAATAGTATTCAACAATGCAGCAGCAGAATACCAAGAGGCATTGCAAAAAAGTGGTTACAGCTACAACCTACAATACAACCCAGATAACAACATGAACAAAAACAATAAAGCAGGAAAAAGGAATATCACATGGTACAACCCTCCATGATGGACGAGTAAAAACAAACGAAGGGAAATAATTTTTCAAAATTTTGACAGCATCCTTCCCAAAAGAACACAAATTGTCCCAAATATTCAACAAGAACACCATCAAACTATCATATTCATGCATGCCTAACCTTAAAAATATAATTGATTCATCCAACAAAATGAAAAGCAACACAGCAAAGAAGGGGAAGAAAGGAAATCCTGCAATTGCACTAAAAAAGAACAGTGTCCCTTAAGCAACAAATGCCTCTATACAACAACATTGTATACCAAGCCAGTGTGACATCAGAAAATGAAAAAGAAACATACATAGGGATCACTGAAAATCACTTCAAAACCAGATAAGCAAACCATAAACAGTCATTCAACAACGAAAAATACAAAAACCAAACAGAAATGAGCAAATATATTTGGAGACTTAAAGACAAAAAAAAAAACAACTATAACATATCCTGGAAAATCATAAAAAGGGCATCACCATACAATATATTTCAAAAAGATGCAACTATGTTCAACAGAAAAAAAAATGGTTAATACTATGCAAACCATACTTAGCAACTCTAAATACTAAAGTAGAAAAAGTAAACACAACTGCAGGCACAAATGGAAATCGTTGTCAGCAAACGCACCCTGAACTGTAAAACAACCTGAAACCGAACAACACGTGCAGCCAATCCGCACGTGCAAACAGCGACATCAGGCCATATAACACCGGCAGTAGGCGACCCAAAACCATCCTGAGGAGAGCAGCGCTCGAAACAGACCTGTTGATTTTAAACTTCCTTTTACCATCCTATTTTTAATAGATGTTGCTCCCCCAAGGGGTTGAGCACTTTAAGAATTTTATTAGGCTTTTTAGTAGTATTTTTGATAATAGCTCCTCACGTTGAGCACTGTGACCTGATGAATTTTAAAATGGAGGAAATCAATTTTAGACAGTCAACAAAAAATATACCATTTTCCAACCCGCAATTCTACTTAAAAGATTAATAGAACAAACTGAAAAAAAATTTCGTACGAAACATGAGATGGAAAGCGTTTTTCTTCCTGAACCCGAATGCAAAAAAAAGGACAAAAACACATATGGCTTCAAATCATGGCGATCTCCACCAGCCATAGATGAAATGAAATCTTTTGAGGATAAAATGAAAAGAATGATAGCCAATATAGAATTCAAAAAATCAAAACAACGATTTCCAAACATCATTAAAAAATGAAATAAAACAAATACAAAGTGACAAAAAAAATATTCGTGAAGGCTGACAAAACCAGTAATTACTACAAAATGGAACCAAAATGAGTACTCACAACTTCTTGATAATAAAAACATTCAGAAAAACTACAAAAAAGCTGATAAAACCATACACAACAACATCCGAAAAAAAAAGAAAAAAAGAACTCTTACACCACATGGATCTAGGTGACAGGGTGGAAACAACAGCAATAAAAAGCCTTCATAACCCTTAAAGACCATAAACCCAATTTCCACAACAACCAAACATGTAGACTAATAAACCCATCTAAATCTGAACTGGGCAAAATAAGTAAGAAAATCTAGAGAAAAAGCCATAAAAAACATAAAATCAAACACTGAATACAACCTCTGGAAGAACACATATGAAGTTATCCAATGGTTCAAAAATCTTAACAAACAGAAGACACGGTATTCATCACATTCGACATAGTAGACTTCTACCCATCCATAGATGAAGAGCTACTCACTAAAGCTCTGAAATTTGCTAATAAACACACAGACATAACAGGGTCAAAAATGGAAATCATTCTTCACACCAAGAAAACTTTACTCTACAGCAGAAATGAAACATGGATCAAGAAAACAAATAAAACTCAACATTTGATGTGACCATGGATCGTACGACGGTGCCGAAACATGCGAACTGGTCGGACTGTTTATACTATCCAACATCCAAAAACAACTCGGAAAGCAAGTCGGACTGTACAGAGACGACGGCCTGGCCGCGCTGAACAACAATCCAAGAACCATCGAAAACAAGAAAAAAGAACTATGCAAAATTTTCCAAAACCATAACTTAAAAATCACCATTGAAGCAAACAAAAAGGTAGTGAACTACTTGGACATAACACTTGACCTCAACAACCACATATATAAACCATACAAGAAACCTAATGACACCCCCATTTATGTAAACATCAATAGCAACCACCCACCATCTATACTAAAAACCATACCCAATGGCATAAAACAAGAGATTATCTAATCTGTCACATAATGAAAGAGTATTCAACAACGCAGCAGCAGAATACCAAGAGGCATTGCAAAAAAGTGGTTACAGCTACAACCTACAATACAACGCAGATAACAACATGAACAAAAACAAAAAAAAGCAGGAAAAGGAATATCACATGGTACAACCCTCCATGATGGACGAGTAAAAACAAACGTAGGAAAGAATTTTTCAAAATTTTGACAGCATCCTTCCCAAAAGAACACAAATTGTCCAAAATATTCAACAAGAACACCATCAAACTATCATATTCATGCATGCCTAACCTTAAAAATATAATTGATTCATCCAACAAAATGAAAAGCAACACAGCAAAGAAGGGGGAACAAAGGAAATCCTGCAATTGCACTAAAAAAGAACAGTGTCCCTTAAGCAACAAATGCCTCTATAACAACATTGTATACCAAGCCAGTGTGACATCAGAAAATGAAAAAGAAACATACATAGGGATCACGGAAAATCACTTCAAAACCAGATAAGCAAACCATAAACAGTCATTCAACAACGAAAAATACAAAAACCAAACAGAAATGAGCAAATATATTTGGAGACTTAAAGACAAAAAAAAAAAACTATAACATATCCTGGAAAATCATAAAAAGGGCATCACCATACAATAACATTTCAAAAAGATGCAACCTATGTTCAACAGAAAAATGGTTAATACTATGCAAAACCATACTTAGCAACTCTAAATACTAAAGTAGAAATAGTAAACAACTGCAGGCACAAATGGAAATCGTCCTGAACTGTAAACAACCTGAAATCGAACAACACGTGCAGCCAATCCGCACGTGCAAACAGTGACATCAGGCCATATAACACCGGCAGTAGGCGAACCAAAACCATCCTGAGGAGAGCGAGCGCTCGAAACAGACCTGTTGATTTTAAAAATTTTACCATCCATCCTGTTTTTAATAGATGTTGCTCCCCAAGCGTTGAGCACTTTAAGAATTTTATTAGGCTTTTTAGTGGTATTTTTGATACACACATTATACGTTCATGCATATATGCACACACACACACACACACACACACACACACTCACACACACACACACACACACACACACACGTGTACACTTACCACACTCACATACAATAATGACATAGCCAATGGTAAGTAGGTACTCAAGGTCTGATCAGCGCGCTGGGCTAATGCGAAAGTCAGACACCTGCTAAGTCATAGCCATGAGACCCGAAATTGTATCATCCTAGTCATTAATTCATGTATCCATCAGCTGTATTTCTTGTTTAGTTTGGTCTCGAAACTAAATAGATAT
>JADBJO010007644.1:37379-69879 GCA_016801955.1 Conus betulinus | reverse complement strand
GAGGGGCAGCACACGAAAGTTGCCATGGCAACGTTGAACTCTCCCAGACACAGGCACGCCCTGAGAGGCCAGGAGACCCAGCAGACCAATGGGGAACCAGCACAGGAAGTCTGACATGGCGATGGTGAACAGTCGACGGGCAATGTCAGTGTCCTGGGATTTGTGAGACGTTTGGGCCACTGATATATGACTGGTTTGCACAGAATAAAATATGATGGTTTGCCCAAAGGCAATAATGACGAACAGGATGAAGTTCAGAACAATCATAACAGCAAAGGCGTACAGATGACCAGCGAATTGTTTCCTAGTTATTGGCAGAGGGATGCAGATGCCTGTCTGACTGTAGTAACTCTCCCAGTGAGCATGAGGTGGAAAGAAGGGCACAGCTGCCAACAGGATGCCCATTACCCAGCATGCACTACTGGCCAGTTGTGCCTGAGTGCTGCTGAAGTTCAGGAAGTGGAGAGTGAACCGCACGGCCAGAAAGCGGTCCAGAGTGATGAGACAGATGATAGCAGCAGACACTTCAGAAGAAAGCAGGACAGGAAAGCCTGCAAACTGACACACAGGACTGTGTCTCCATGACTCGTCTTCCCACACATAGATGTTCCGATACATCCTGTCAGCCATTCCTATCACTGCCAGGTACAGCCCCATCAGAAAGTCGGACACACACAGGTGAACTATCAGCACATTGAAGCCTGTGGATCCTCCTTGTTTGAGGGTCATCACGCGGAACGCCCCGCTGACCAGGTTGCCCAGTATGGCCAGTGAGGAAAACATACCAAGCACTCCTCGGTACACACTGGACCTCAGCAGGTCAGCACATGACGACAGTTCATTGACAGGGGCATGGCAGTTGTTGAAGTCAAAGGATTCTAATGATCCTGCACTGCAGCACATCTTGTCATTGTCAGCATGCACCACTCTGAGCTCAGACAGATCTTTGAGAACGTCCTGCTGAATGTCATCAAGAACACAGCCTGTCACGTCCAATGTCTGGAGCTGAGGCATTAACTGCATGCTTCCCTCTGCGATGTGACGTGTGCCACAGCCTGATACATTCAGCCACTGTACATAGGGAACATATTCCCTATTCTGTCATTAATTGTCGGAAGATTGATTCCAGACAAGTATACAATCTGGATCTGTCGAAATACTATAACTGAGGGGCCAGAGGACTGGGAAAGATCTTCATGCAGAAAGTTGGAAAGAGGATTGTTGGAAAGAAACAAGGCCTTCAGATTAAGTATGCCCTGAATAATGTTGGTGAGAGAGACAATGTGGTTGTCACTGAGATCCAGGGTGACCATGTTCATGAAGGAGGTGTTTCCTAACACAGACACCTGGCAGCTGGCCAGGCTGAGATAGACCAGCATCATGTTGGATGACACCTGTTCCATCGTCATCCCACTGCCACGACCATTCAGGTATTTTAGGTCTGGGAACTGCCCAGCAGAGAACCATTGAGGGCAGGTGAAAGCCAGGCCATGGCAGGTGCACTCTGTGGGACAGTGCAGGTCACAGAACAGTTCGTCATCAGACTGTGGGCAGTGGTACATGCCGTCACACATGTGGGAGGGATGCAGACAGATGTAAGAGCCACGACAGCGGTAATATCCTGGACACTGGTAGTGCTCACACCGCTTCTTCATCCTGCCACTCTGGGCAGTCATACACCCCGTTACACCTGGTGAACACTGGCAGACAGTAACCCTTGGGGCATTGGTAGGGTCTCTGGACATGGAAAAGGCCCTGGGACAGCATGCGTCTCTTTCAATGCAATGACAGTGTGCCAGTGTTTTGTGAAATCAACTACTGCTGGAGGCGCAGGTGGGGGAACGTGGCTTCGTATTTGGTCTGTAAAATCTAAAGCACAGCTGTCTTCGTCTTCCCCACTCACACAGTCCTTCTGGTCATCACACTGTCCCGCAGCACTGTAACACTGACATATAATGCATGCACACACATTAGGACGCGTACGCGCGCACACACACACACACACACACACACACACACACACACACACTGATCTGATGCCTAATTGAAGTATTCTTTGACTGGTGTGCATGGCAACTCTGTGTGTGTATGGTTAGTAGCTGCTTTAGTGACTACAGTATGTGCACCAGCAGAAATAGTGTCATGCCTAATTGAAATATTCTTCGACTGGTGTGCATAACTCTGGCTGTTCAAACAACACAACAGATTGAAAACTAAGACAACGTGGTTCTTTTGTCATAATTCAGTAGACTGTTTTCTATAAAGATGTTCTATTTCTAATGTTAGTTGCTTCAGATCAGACACCCAAGCGATATAAAAACGACACAATGTCGTTGCATTCAACAGGAACACGAAAGAAAGAAACTCCATCCCAGCCCCAACGACAGTAAGTGTTAATGGCACAGCGAGGGATGAGGCTAAGGAGACGTGTCCTTAGTTTGTGTCCAAGAGGATGTCGATCAGACTATGATGACGTGGTGACATGGTTTGAAGCCGGATGTGAATCAGAAGTGAAGCAAGAAAGGTCCATGTACAAAGACTGTGAGCAGCTGCCTTCAAGTTCCTGCTACGACGGAATTTCGGCCTAAAACGTAATGATAATGCAAGCTCTTGAAAAGAAAAGGGTTTCAGTTTTGTGTTGATCAGTTTATCGTTTTGTACCTTGGACCACCTGGCCATGAAAACGGTGGTGCCTGCAGGTAGTTAATTCATGGAATGAAGTGATGGACAAAGGAAGCTGAAAGGCGGATCACCTGGGGGATGGCCAGTTGTCTGGGAGGACACACCGGTCTGCGGCATTGTTCGTCGATGCGTTGTGAGGGTGCACGACTCATAGGTTCCCTCCCCATCCCCACCCCCAATCCCCACCACCGACTATTTTTTCAATCGGCACAGGAGGTGCCACCATCAAATATAAAGTAACGTCCACAGCTGGCCTACGACAGGAACAGCAAACCTTCCACCTGCCAGGAATGAGGTGAAAGGGCAGCTGCGTATTGTGCACTCTGACTGTTTACAGCGTCCACGACAACTACTCTGTGTGACTTTATTAATGACTGCAACAGGGGCCACCGTCAACACTTACCTGCTTACTCAAGCCGCATTTTCTAGTCTGTGGAGGACAGGGCTGGTGAACACAGAAGTCTTCATCACTGTGTCCACACAGTCCTGACGATGGTCACATACCAGGCTGTAAGGAACTCTCTGATTCCCTGTCTGACAGCCCATAGGAAGGAGGAAGTGGCGTCGTGGTCACCGGACATGTGAGGGGTGACGGGATATCCCAGGACTCAGGGCTGTGGCCGAAGGAGTGGGGGTCTTGGGTCCAGCAGTAGCTGGTCGAATCACAAGCCAGAAAATGGTAAACAGTGTGGTTAGAAGGACAGACCGTCAACCTGTCTCTCCTTTCTGTCGTCTTCACGTTGGCCAAGGTGATCACAGCTGCAGGAGAGGAAGATCGTGGAGAGGACTGCCGGTTATTGTATTCACATAGATACGCGCTAGGGCGAACGGACCAAAACGCCTTGCACTCACTCAAAGCGATGATATACATCGGCAGTTCTTGATTGTTTCTGATGTCTGAATCTTTAGCGTGCAGTGCACCGCATATATTGTGGTAAGAAATGCGTTGGTTGTAGTAGGGTAGGAAATAGACAACTGTTTTGTCCATCCACATCAGTGTCCGTTGGTAGCTGTAACATACATGTAACACGATTATGAAGCTTTTTTCGAACATGTTTAGTACAGATGGCATATTCCAGTTTGACCCAATAATTATGAATGAGATTTTCTGCTCACTCAAATCAGAATTGATTTTATATATATATATATATATATATATATATATATATATATATATATATATATATATATATATATATATATATATATATATATATCGTGCGCACGCGCGTGTTTATTTGTCAGTGCTTGTTGCGTGCGCGCGCGCGCGCGCGCGCGCGCGTGTGTGTGTGTGTGTGTGTGTGTGTGTGTGTGTGTGTGTGTGTGTGTGTGTGTGTGTGTGCGTGCGTGCGTGCGTGCGTGCGTGCGTGTGTGTACGTGTGTGTGTGTGTGTGTGTGTGTGTGTGTGTGTGTGTGTGTGTGTGTGTGTGAGAGAGAGAGAGAGAGAGAGAGAGAGAGAGAGAGAGAGACAGAGAGAGACAGAGACAGAGACAGAGGCAGAGAGGGAGAGAGGTCCTGTGTGCATAATATACCCACATCAAATGCTTTTAAACGAAGTGATCCAATGGACGTGTTTCCACTTTCCTAATTACTTGAAAGTAAGTTTTCATTTAGCGGCGTTGACCAAAGGGCTAACATGTTTTTCTTCTTCTTCTTCTTCTTCTTTCTTCTTCTTCTTCTTCTTCTTCTTCTTCTTTCTTCTTCTTTCTTTCTTTCTTTCTTTCTTTCTTTCTTTGTTTTCCAATGCTATCACATTTATACACCCATCCTCAGGAAAGGTCAAAGTTCCTCATCAGTCTTTGCAGATCCTCACAGTGGTAGGCACCGGCCATGTCTCCTGTTACAGTCCCCGGAAATCACCAGTGGTCATAGAAAAAACGTGTGCTGTGGTCTGGTTTGGTTCTCCACAGAAGCACAGCAAAAATATTTCCAGAAAAGCAAGATATAACTTTTAATCAAAAACACGAAGAGAACGTACAAACAACAGCTAATCACCAGCCGTAGTGAAACGTTCGCAAAAGATCTAGAAGGCCTCGGAAGTGTTAAACAATCAGAAGAACCCAAACCCACAAGTGATAGAACTATCAAAGCAACAAAATGGATAAACCATCTGGATAAGCTCTTTGACAAAAATGTGCATCCAGATCAAAGTGCTAGCAATAAAGTCCAGGAAAAATATAAAAACAAGTAATGATCTCTCCATTTCTCACCTAGACGTCCCCCTCACACTGAAAGAAATACTGAACGCGTCAAAGACACAGCCGCGTATTTATGGAATCACAAAGGAGATCAATACAGTCAGTCTCCTGCTAACTTTTCCCATCTTTCAAAAACTACTGTAGAAAGTTATGCAACAGGGTACATATCCGAAAGTTTGGAAAACAGGAATTGATATACCCAGATAGAAAAACGGCAACCTCTGAAACCCAAACAGCTATAGAGGGATAATGGTGAACAGTACAATGGGAAACACGTTTTCTGCCATATATCAAATGACAGAGTGTCTGATGACCTCAGAGATAGTAAACTATTAGCATAACAACAAGCGGAATTTTTTAAAAAATGGCAAGAATAACTGACCATGTTTCATTCTAGAAGACATTATTGACAATACATTATATGGCAAAAAGATAGATTATACATCTGCCTCATCGGTTTTCAGAAAGCCTTCAACAGTGTTGGCAAGGGGGGCTCTACTAAGAACACACACACACACACACACACACACACACACACACACACACACACACACACACACACACACACACATTTAAAGTGGTATCTACTCACAACTTTGTTTCTTTCGGGCACATTATTTTAGTTGCACGTGACATTTTCCAGAATGGACCTCCCCCTCCCCCCCCCCCCCTCTTTCTGCAACCCACCCCCCTCCCCCCACTTAGTGGTTGTTGTTGGTGATAGTAGTATGTTTTTTTTTTAGTTTTCTCCTTGTACTGACTCTCCCTTTCCGCGGCTAGATACTCGTCTCCCATCTTCAAAGACTGGAGGTGGGTTTTTTTTTTTTCGTTCGTTTTGTGTTGTTGATGGGGTTTTTTTTAAATTTAATTTTATTTTATTTATTTATTTGTTTTTTGGGGTGTGTGTGTGTTTGTTTGTTTGTTTGTTTTTTTTTAATAACAACCGCCCCCCAAAAAAAAACCAACAACAACAAAACATGTTTAAGGCATAGAAACCTGCAAATGCGTTTTCCCCTTTCCTCTTTCCTTCAAGGGAAACATTTAAAGGGACACATAATGAAATGCACAAACATAACACGTGAACAAAGAACAAGACCACAAGCAATAAAGAGGACAAAGATTTTTATCTTACATGAACAATGTACAAAACAGCACTAATTTTACAAAATAAATAGCAAATCTTATCGACATATAATTGGCTCAAACCAAGCACAACATTGTCAACACTCATTTTACAAAATAAACAGCAAATCTTATCTAACATATGCATAGTACAAACTAAGCACAACGTTGTCAGCACTAATTTTACAAAATAAACTGCAAATCGTATCCGACATATACATAGTACAAACCAAGTAGAACGATGCCAGCACTAATTTTACAAAAAGAACAGCAAATCTTATCTGACACATACATAGTACAAAACCAAATAGAACATTGTCAGCACTAATTTTAAGAACTAAAACTGAATGGTGGTCAAAGGCCAAAGGAAAAGCTCAAAGAAACATGATGATTCAGAGGATGAGAAAAGAAGAAGATCAAAAAACTCCAAAAAGCAGTCCAGAAGAGCCAGCAAGGGCAATGGACAACGTGGGAGAATGCACTCCAAAGAAGTCTCACTTGGAATGGCATTTGGCACATGACCCTCTCAAGATCAACTTCATTCTCAGATCTATATATGACCTTCTGCCCTCAAATGCAAACCTGGTGAAAAGGGGGAAAACAGACGATCCTGCATGCCCCCTCTGCCATGGAAAACTAACAGTGGAGCATGTCCTAAGCTCATGTGAAGTAGCCCTGGCTCCAGGAAGGTACACATGGAGGCACAACCGAGTGCGCAAAGAGATTGTGCAAGTAGTTTGGGCTAGTACGAATACCACAAAAGGGAAACTCAGGACTCCAAAATGCACCCGCAACATTCTTCACGGGAGGAGGCAGCAAAGCATGGCCACGAACAGCAGTGCCACTCGGAACATGCAGGCAGAGTCTGCTGGATGGGGCAGATGACTGGGAGTGCACTGCAGACCTCTCAGAATGGAAGAGTCACCCAGAGATCATTAGCAAGAGTGTCATGAGACCAGACATAGTAGTCCACTCTCAGTCAACCAAGCAGCTGATCATGATCGAGGTCACGGTGCCATATGAGAACAGAATGGAGGCAGCTCAAATCTACAAGACTGAAAAGCATGCCAGTTGCAAAGTGAAACGACTGTAGGCGGAAATCTGAACAAATCTTAAATAATGTCAGCGAACCGCCCAGAGAAACGTGGACAAACGAGTCACAAGACAAAACACACAACGCGTTTCGACCTCTTAGGTCTTCTTCAGGGTGAAACAAAAACGAATAAAATAACGAAAATGCACTTAGCTTTGATCGCTTCAGATTGCTTCTGAGTTCAGCGCAAAGAAGAAGGCGTTGAATGAGAACGAGGCTGTTGGAAGCTAAATAATGTGAGTCAAAGTCGTAATGATGATAATAAAATTACTGATAGGAATACTAATAATGGTCAAAATATATATATTTTAAAAAAAAGACAAGATTACTACCAATCTTGGTGTCAATAAGTATGAGTATGGGAGAAAGGAGAGTGGCTTAGAGGATTCTTAAACAGCAGGGTTGCCGTGGCAACAGTCCCAGAGGCGAAGGCGATGATGATGTCAAAGCTAGTGGTGGTGGTAGTATCAATACTAGCAATTATTACTGAATGGTACTACTAACAACGATAGTGAAGGTTAAGGTAATAAAAGCACGATACAGAAATATATTCAGAAAAATACATTTTTATAATAATCAAATAAAGAAATAAATGAAACATTAAAAATATAATAATAGTAATAAATAATAATAAACAACAACAACAACAACAACAACAACAACAACAATAATAATAATAATAATAATAATAATAATAACAATAATAATAATAATAATAATAATAATAATAATATAATAATAAATGCATAAATAAAACATTTTAATATAATGGTAATAGAATAATAGATGATCATGAAAATAAAAAATAAATAAATAAATAAATAACAATGTTAATATTTATGGTACTAAAGGTATAAATTTTGATAGTAAGGAGGAAAAAAAACAAACAAACAAAACACGACAACAACAACCAAGGGGAGGAGAGAAAGGGGAGGACAGGAAGAACAGAACGGAAACAGAAGATATAAGTTTGGGAAAGGATGGAATCCAATAGGTATATTAATAATTACAGTTAATAATTACAGTCATAGTTTTGTTAATAATTGTGATTTTAACTCTACAGTAATGGTAGTGATGCTATAGGAGGCTGGAAAAGTGGAAAGCTGAAATGTTAGAGAACTATTTTAAAGAATAATGATTACATTAATGAAAGTAGTAAATATGACATTTGTAATACTAGTTATGAAGTTGTAAGAAAAGGTATACTGATTAGATAAACAAATAAATAAAATTAAATTTTTTAAAAGTTGGCACACACACACACACACACACACACACACACACACACACACATATATATATATATATATATATATATATATATATATATATATATATATATATATATATATATATATATATATATATATATATATATATATATATAATGCTTAACAATTAAGTAGTGGGGGAAAACAAGTGCAGGTTAACAATTCTTCCATTATTATTACGAGTTGGCAAAGATTTGAAATTGGGAGGAAAAAAAAAAAAATGAAGATGAAGTAAATGGGAAAATGTCTATCATAAATATGAAAACCCTTCACTAGCTGCATGAGGAAACTAGCGCAATCCCTCTCGAAGGCACATCTATTTGTATCGCCTGCTCCGAGGCCTTTCGTCCGCTTGATCGGACTCATCAGGGAGACACGGCTGATTGTGTCTGTGTTCTTGGCGTCAGATAGAGACACACCACAGTCCATAATCCTGTGGTGTTCCGACCGCCAAGGGTTCGAAAAAGAATTCAACAACATCCGTTAAGCAGCCAGCGAATGGTAGTAGAATTAAACAAAACGTAAGTGTGGAAAGGAAAAAAAGTCGTTGAAAACTAAAAACATTATGCAAACAGTATAAAATGTAAGGGACAATCTTTGAGCCTATGTTTGAGGATCCATTTAAGGATGCAAGGGAGATCAAAAGATATGGAACAGTCTGAGTGGTCAGCTCTGCTATTCAATAACCCAAGCATTGTCAGTGGCTAAGAATTGTGCAGAACAACCTTTCCTTGGATCTCCTAAGAGATGCAATCACCCACTGATTGACCAAACAATATAATGCTGAACAATTAAGTAGTGGGGGAAAACAAGTGCAGTTAACACATCGTCCATCATTACAGTAATGACTTGGCAAAGATTTGAAATTGAGAGGAAAAAAAAATTGAAGATGAAGTAAATGGGAAAATGTCTATCATAAATATGAAAACCCTTTACTAGCTGCATGAGGAAAGTATCGCAATCCCTCTTGAAGGCACATCTATTTGTATCGCCTGCTCCGAGGCCTTTCATCCACTGGATCGGACTCATCAGGGAGACACGGCTGATTGTGTGTCTGTGTTCTTGGCGTCAGAGATAGAGACACACCACAGTCCATAATTCTGTGGTGTTGCGACCGCCAAGGGTTCGAAAAAGAATCCAATCCAACAGCACCCCTAAAGCAGCCAGCAAAAGGTAGTAGAATTAAACAAAACGAAAGTGTGGAGGAAAAAAAATGTTGAAAACTAAAAACATTACGCAAACACTATAAAATGTAAGGGACAATCTTTGAGCCTATGTTTGAGGATCCATTTAAGGATGCAAGGGAGATCAAAAGATATGGAACAGTCTGAGTGGTCAGCTCTGCTATTCAATAACCCAAGCATTGTCAGTGGCTAAGAATTGTGCAGAACAACCTTTTACTTGGATCTCCTAAGAGATGCAATCACCCACTGATTGACCAAACAATATAATGCTGAACAAGTAAGTAATGGGGGAAAACAAGTGCAGGTTAACAATTCTTCCATCATTACAGTAATGACTTGGCAAAGATTTGAAATTGAGAGGAAAAAAAAATTGAAGATGAAGTAAATGGGAAAATGTCTATCATAAATATGAAAACCCTTTACTAGCTGCATGAGGAAACTATCGCAATCCCTCTCGAAGGCAGATCTATTTGTATCGCCTGCTCCGAGGCCTTTCGTCCACTGGATCGGACTCATCAGGGAGACACGCTGATTATGTCTGTGTTCTTGGCGTCAGATAGAGACACACCACAGTCCATAATTCTGTGGTGTTCCGACCGCCAAGGGTTCGAAAAAGAATCCAACAGCACCCCCAAAGCAGCCAGCGAAAGGTAGTAGAATTAAACAAAACGAAAGTGTGGAAAGGAAAAAAAAATGTTGAAAACTAAAAACATACGCAAACACTATAAAATGTAAGGGACAATCTTTGAGCCTATGTTTGAGGATCCATTTAAGGATGCAAGGGAGATCAAAAGATATGGAACAGTCTGAGTGGTCAGCTCTGCTGTTCAATAACCCAAGCATTGTCAGTGGCTAAGAATTGTGCAGAACAACCTTTCCTTGGATCTCCTAAGAGATGCAATCACCCACTGATTGACCAAACAATATGCTGAACAATTAAGTAGTGGGGGAAAACAAGTGCAGGTTAACAATTCTTCCATCATTACAGTAATGACTTGGCAAAGATTTGAAATTGAGGAGGAAAAAAAAATGAAGATGAAGTAAATGGGAAAATGTCTATCATAAATATGAAAACCCTTTACTAGCTGCATGAGGAAAGTATCGCAATCCCTCTTGAAGGCACATCTATTTGTATCGCCTGCTCCGAGGCCTTTCATCCACTGGATCGGACTCATCAGGGAGACACGGCTGATTATGTCTGTGTTCTTGGCGTCAGATAGAGACACACCACAGTCCATAATTCTGTGGTGTTTCCGACCGCCAAGGGTTCGAAAAAGAATCCAACAGCACCCCTAAAGCAGCCAGCAAAAGGTAGTAGAATTAAACAAAACGAAAGTGTGGAAAGGAAAAAAAATGTTGTTGAAAACTAAAAACATTACGCAAACACTATAAAATGTAAGGGACAATCTTTGAGCCTATGTTTGAGGATCCATTTAAGGATGCAAATGGAGATCAAAAGATATGGAACTGTCTGAGTGGTCAGCTCTGCTATTAAATAACCCAGGCATTGTCAGTGGCTAAGAATTGTGCAGAACAACCTTTCCTTGGATCTCCTAAGAGATGCAATCACCCACGATTGACCAAACAATATAATGCTGAACAATTAAGTAGTGGGGGAAAAACAAGTGTAGGTTAACAATTCGTCCATCATTACAGTAATGACTTGGCAAAGATTTGAAATTGAGAGGAAAAAAAAATTGAAGATGAAGTAAATGGGAAAATGTCTATCATAAATATGAAAACCCTTTACTAGCTGCATGAGGAAAGTATCGCAATCCCTCTTCTTGAAGGCACATCTATTTGTATCGCCTGCTCCGAGGCCTTTCGTCCGCTGGATCGGACTCATCAGGGAGACACGGCTGATTGTGTCTGTGTTCTTGGCGTCAGATAGAGACACACCACAGTCATAATTCTGTGGTGTCCCGACCACCAAGGGTTCGAAAAAGAAACCAACAGCACCCCTAAAGCAGCCAGCAAAAGGTAGTAGAATTAAACAAAACTAAAGTGTGGAGAGGGAAAAAAGTTGTTGAAAACTAAAAACATTACGCAAACACTATAAAATGTAAGGGACAATCTTTGAGCCTATGCTTGAGGATCCATTTAAGGATATATATTGAATTATAAACAAAACAAGAAATATTGAATTATAAACAAAGCTTGCTCTTATGTCTCAGGCTGTAGAAATAGGGGGTGATAAGCCTTCATATCTGCAGTGGTAGATGATTCTGCTAACTGACAGTATGTGCTTGAGTGGGTGAATGGGGAATAATAAATGCTTCTAAAAATGAACCTTCAGCAAGCTTATAGTCTCTAAAGGGAGAGACCATCTCCAATGGGGAGAAGCTCACTAGCATATAACTCCTGGTCAGATACCGATATTTCAAAACCTGATTGTTTCTCATCAGTGACCGCGAAAAGTGGTGACATTGAAAAACACTGACCGTATTGCCGTTTTTTTTTTTTTTTGTTTTTTTTTTTTTTTTGTGTGTGTGTGTGTGTGTGTGTGTGTGTGTGTGTGTGTGTGTGTGTGTGTGTGTGTGTGTGTGTGTGTTTGTGTGTGTGTGCATGTGTCGAGTATCCAGCAGGGACTTTGAGTGAGATACTTAAAGTGCAAGATTGGGTTTTGGGTCACTTGAACAATTTAAGTGTTTTGAATATTTTGGGGATTGAGTTTGAGGGTATGAATAGTCTGACACCAGCAGGGAAAATTTATTATAAGGAATATAGCTTGGGAGAAGGAGGGTGTACGCTTAAGCATCGCGTGGACATCTCGGGTTCAATGGAATATCAACCTGGTTTGATATTTCAGACCGGGATTACCAAGTGATGTAGTTCCTCATCGTTGTTCCTTCTGGTGCTGGCCTTCAGTGGGCTGAGGTAGGTGTGTGTGTGTGTGTGTGTGTGTGTGTGTTTTGCCTCTTGAGGGAAGGGTCCCTACATGTGAATGCGCAGCACATGCGTGCACAGGTTTGCATAAGGGATCATGTGACGGTGGTCGCGCTTCGGTGTCATTAGTGCAGTTGGATTCCTTTTTGCTTTGATTTGTGTGTGTGTGTGTGGGGTGTGGGGGGGGGGGGGGGGGGGGATTGCGTGTATGTGCTGGGTGTAAAGATCTTGGTGTTTCATCTGTTATTCTGTTAGTGAGACTGCGTGTGTGAATGCAAATAAAGCCTTCTGTTTGCGCACCATATTTCCCTTTGTGTGTATGTGTGTGTGTGTGTGTGGCGTTCGTACTCTCAGGTAGAAGGGGGAGGGGTGGCTATAAAGGGGGGGTATATTCATACATATATCCCTGTCTACTGTCTTATGCAGTGACACTGATCTGGCAAACAGCTTGAGGAGAGAAGGCTATCAGGTCAAAGTCTTCACTGCAGAAATTGAAGCGAGAGGGTTCGTAGGAACAGCCTCACGAAACAGCTCTCATTTGCAGAGAGGGAAAAAACAGAGCCCCGAAAGCAATGGCAGAAACGGCAGAGAGGTGTGCAAGCTGGATCTGGTCAAGGAGGGACAAAAGTGAACTTCATAAGGCTTAACTTTCCTATAAATATCAGTATCCCAGTGGCTCAGTGGTTAGAGTGCGAGTCATTAAGTGGAAAATGAGTATGTGCAGAGGGTCATGGGCTAGAATCCCAGCCATGGCTCATCCCAAGATGAGGTGAAAAGGGGGCAGCAGAGGGACATCCGGAGTCATGAACCGGGTGTGGCCCAACCCCTAGAGTGTCAGGAGATAAGGCTGCTGAAACACTTGCATGAAGGGGGCTTCTCTTCTGAGGACTCTCTGCTGCCATACTCTCCACGAGTTTCTTTTTACTGATGCATGGGTAAACCATTGACTTCCGGGAATAGCCTGGAGGACGTCCGGGAAAGACCGGAGGACACTGGGAAAGACCAGAACCAAGGGTTCTTCGGGCTGGCTCCCCACTTTGCCTTCAACATGTGGCTATTAAGTACAAAAGGAAAAGATGCTGCCAGGATTCACCGAAAGAAAGGGGGAGAGAATGATAAATCCATCGGTGCTCAAGCAATCACGACCGCAAATTCCAAACGGACTATCAACATGGACCACATGGAATATCAATATGTCTGTGGAAAGCGTTTCGCTACTAAGACGTCGGAAGACCAAGGCCAGGATTTAAACCGCAGGGCCAAGGACACCCACGCTGTTGGTTTGGATGAGGAATTTGCACAGGCCCTCGATGCCAGGCGCCTGAAGCTCAGCCTGCCACGCGCAAACGAAACTGAAGATTGGGAGAAACTGGATGCAAAAATCGTCCAAAGACTCGATGCACTGATAGGGAAAAGCACCCTGGAACACAAATTAGCCACATATGGGGACATTGTGTGTGTGGTACATGTAGAGACGCCTATGGAGCAAAACTACCCAAAGACAAAACACCTCCAAAGAAATCCAGACGCCAAGAAGAGACGGACAAGATCAGGGTCCAAAACAAAAACCTCAAGAAGCAAATGAAGACCGCACTGCCAGCTGAAAAAAACAAGGCTTGGAAAAACTCTGGAAAGACCTGAAAGCAAAACACAGCGCCCTCAGCAAAGCGGAATCTACGATGAAGAGGAAGAGCAAACAGAAAGAAGACACAAGAGCGCTTCTTCAGAGACCCCTTCCAGTTTGCCATAACTCTGTTTGAGCAGCCAAAATCTAGGACCCTAAATGTGAACAAAGGGGTTCTTGAGCAGCATCTGAGGAAAACATACTTTGGCTCACAGAGCAAAGCACAACTCTACATTCAAGGTCTGGTGTAGCCAACCAAACCTGAGGAACAGTTGAATGACAAGCCTCCAACGTTGGCGGAAATCAAAAACGTGGTCGACAAAACAAGAGCCAAATGATCACCAGGGCCGAACGGAATACCTTACCAGCTGTACAAGAAATGTCCTAAGGTGCTGGAGTGGCTCCACAAGCTGCTGCGATCAGCTTGGAGAAACCAGAAAATCAGCAGCGAGTGGATGATAGCAGATGGTGTGTACATCCCCAAAGAGCAAACCTCAGGCGACATCAGCCAGTTTAGGCCAATATCACTACTGAACGTCGAAGGGAAAATCTTCTTCTGTCATGGCAGCAAGGCTGACCAAGTACCTCATGGAAAACAAGTACTTGGATGTGTCGTCCAGAAAGGTGGCATCCCAGGCGTGGCTGGCTATGTAGAACACGTCACAATGATCTGGGACGCAAGCCAAAGAGCAAAAACAGAAAAGAGAGAGAGACTTGACGTGGTTTGGCTTCATCTGGCAAATGCATATATATGGATCTGTACCCCATGAAATGATACAGTTGGCTTTTGAGATGTACCAAGTGCCAAAGAACATTCGCGACGTGCTCAGGAAATACTTCAATGGCTTCTCAATGCGCTTCTCTACCAAGGAGTACACAACAGATTGGATGAATCTGGAAGTGGGGGCATTGCAATGGGCTGTGTAATTTCCCCAAAACTGTTCGTGTTGGCAATGGAAGTCATCTTGAAAGCAGCAACAAGCAACGCAAGACAAAAAGACCTTGGCAATGGATACAAGATGTCCCCTCTCAAGGCCTTCATGGATGACACTACAGTCATTTCATTCAGTGAAGACGAGACACGTCATGTGCTGGAGAGGCTGGACGACATAGCTGCCTCATCCAGAATGAAGTTCAAGCCAAAGAAATCACGCAGTCTCTCACTGAGGAAGGAAAAGTGTGTCTGATTCTGTGGTCTTCAGTTTTACCAACCAGGCCATTCCAACAGTCACAGAAGAGCCAGTCAAGAGCCTTGGAAGATGGTATGATGATACGCTGAAAGACACACAAAGAGCAAAAGAAACCAAACAGATGTTGGAAGAAGGCTTGGAGACTATTGACCAGTGTGGGCTCCCTGGCAAATACAAGGTCTGGTGTCTGCAGTTCATGCAAATACCAAAGCTCTCCTATGGCCTCTGATGATGTACGACATCTGCACCAGCATAGTGGAGACAATGGAATCCAAAATCAACATGTTCACAAGGAAATGGCTCGGTGTCCCATCCTGTCTGACTAACATAGCGCTATACTGTCGCCAAGCAAAGCTGAAACTACCACTGAAATCAATTCAGGAGGAATACAAGGCAGGGAAGATCAGACTTCAAGGCATGCTGGAGGACGCAGGAGACAAGGTGGTTGAAGCAGTCAAGCCCCAGCTGAAGACAGGCAGAAATCGAGAGTGCAAGAGGCGATGGATTCTGCAAAAGAAGTCTCTCCAGATCAGAGAAATAACAGGACACACACAGACCAACAGACAAGGACTGGGGGTGACCAAAATTGAATTGTGGTCAAAGGCCAAAGGAAAAGCCAAAAGAGACATGATGATTCAGGAGGTGAGAAAAGAAGAAGACCAAAAAAAAAGACTCCAAAAAGCAGTCCAGCAGAGCCAGCAGCCACGGCAATGGACAACGTGTGCGAATGCACTCCAAAGAAGTCTCACAAGGAATGACATTTGGCACATGCCTCTCTCAGGATCAGCTTTATTCTCGAATCTGCATATGTCGCCCTACACTCAAATGCAAACCTGGTGAAGTTAGGAAACACAGACAATCCTGCATGCCCCTCTGCCATGACAAACAAACAGTGGAGCATGTCCTAAGCTCACGTAAAGTAGCCCTGGCTCAAGGAAGGTACACATTGAGGCACAACCAAGTGCTCAAAGAGATTGTGCAAGTAGTTTGGGCTAGTACCAACACCACAAAAGGGAAACTCAGGACTCCAAAAGCACCCGCAACATTCTTCACGGCAGGAGGCAGCAAATTGCGGCCAAGAACCACAGTGCCACTCGGAACATGCAGGCAGAGTCTGCTGGACAGGGCAGATGACTGGGAGTGCCTTGCAGACCTCTCAGAATGGAAGAGTCACCCAGAGATCATAAGCAAGAGTGGCATGAGACCAGACATAATAGTCCACTCTCAGTCAACCAAGCAGCTGATCATGACCGAGGTCACGGTGCCATATGAGAACAGAATGGAGGCAGCTCAAATCAACAAGACTGACAAGTATGCTGATCTGGCAAACAGCCTGAGGAGAGAAGGCTATCAGGTCAAAGACCTCACTGCAGAAATTGGAGCTAGGGGTTTGTAGGAACGTCTGCATACATCCTCATGAAACAACTCTCAGTTGCAGGGAGGGCAGAAGCGGCAGAAAGCTGTTCAAGCTGGCTCCGGTCAAGGAGGGCCAAAAGTGAACTTCATAAGGCTTAACTTTCCTACAAATATCAGGTGTCCCAGTGGTTCAGTGATTATAGTGCGAGTCATAAAGTGAAAAATGACCATGTCCAGAGGGTCATGGTTTCGAATCTCAGTCATGGCTCCCCCCAAGATGGGAAAAAGGGGCAGCAGAGGGACATCGGGTGTCATGTTTGCCGCCCCCCACCCCCACCCCCGAGTGTCAGAAGATAAGGGCCGAAACACTTGCTTGAAAGGGGCTTCTCTTCTGAGGACCCTCTGCTGCCACGCTCTCCACAAGTTTCTTTCTACCAAAATAAACAGCAAATCTTATCTAACATATACATAGTACAAACGAAGCACAATATCGTCAGCACTAATTTTAAAATAAACAGCAAATCCTATCTAAGACACACATAGTACAAACAAAGCACAACATTATCAGCACTAATTTTACAAGATAAACAGCAAATCTTATCTAACACATACATAGTACAAACCAAGCACAACATTGTGTCTGCACTGTCAGTCTCACACATTCACCTTTTCACTGTTCTGGATTGTTGTCCTTTTTTCAGAATCCATAATCAGAGAGAGAGAGAGAGAGAGAGAGAGAGAGAGAGAGAGAGAGAGAGAGAGAGAGAGAGAATTTTATATATAGAAGCATAGGAATCGACATCACAGTACAAATAAATTACTTATCCAAAGAAACGATGGTTGAATTTTAGCTGCCACGCTCTTGCCATTTGGATGAACTTCCATTGCTAGTAAATCACATACATATTTTCATGGATTAAACACTTTTTCGTACACAATCATTAACATTTTAAGAGCATTATTAACATTAACATCAATCAAGTCAATTTGCAAAACCGATTTTGGTATGTATTTCTTCAATGCACACTTCTCACCTCACAGGAGTTTGTGTGTGACAAATTTCTCTCTTTGTCGGCAAATATTACGTGAACATTCCTGTCACTGTTAAATGGTCGGAATAAATATGGTTAACTGCTTCTAGAGTCAGATAAAATGTGTAGCAACTTTCATAGTTAATAAGTGTAGAATGGAGATCTTTATGGGGGGTATATATGCACAAACATACAGATTATCTTTTCCCTATTTTCATGGGTTAAGCACATTTTCTTACACAATCATTAAACAGTTTAAGAGCATTATTAACGTTAATGTCAATCTTTCTCAGTTGATCAGTGTAGATCTTTCTGGGGGAATATGTGTACAAACATACAGAATATCATTACCTATTCCAAATAAGTTTTCATTAGTCCAGAACATGCAACAATTAGCATGGTCAATCTTTACGCTCTCATTCCCTATTAAACAAATTCCCCCATTTGTGTCTTTGTATATGCTGGTGATTTCGCTCGGTTGGCGGGATGTGTCGGGGTGAGGGAGGGTAAGGGAATGTGGGGTTCGTGGGGGACGGGCGCGCGCCCTTCCCTTCCCTGTTTTTCTGCGTTCCCCTTCCGCCTTCCCCCGTTCCGCGTGTGGCTGTCTGGGGCCCGTGCTGCTGTCCTCTAGTGCGCGCGCGCTGGCGGAAGGTGAGTGTGGGGCCGGGTGGGCGGCATGCGGGAGGGGGGGGGGAGGTGCGCGGGGGGGGGGGGGGGGGGGGGGGGGGCGTGTTCTTTTTTTTTTTTTTTTTTTTTTTTTTTCGTTCGGTGCATCCTGCCATGCGGGCGGGCGGGATCACATTTAACTTATCCCGTGTTTTTTTTTTTGTACACCGCGACAACAACTCATTTTGAGAGGAGTGTGCGTGACCCCAATACCTTATGATACTCTTGATTTTCGGGAATTCAATATGGCCATGTCTGAAAATCAGCTCAGAATTTTATAGGCTGGTTTCTTGTGTTTACGTGGCTCTCACTTATCTGTCCGACTGTCTGTCTGTCTGGCTGTCTGTCTGTCTCTCTCTCTCTCTCTCTCCCCCTCAGATAGCAGGCAAGTCACACGCGCGCGCGCGCGCGCGCGCACACACACACACGCGCGCACATGCACGCGCGCGCGCACACACACATACGTGCGTGTGTGTGCGCGCGCGCGCGTGTGTGTGTGTGTGCGCGCGCGCGCGCACACACACGCACGTGCACACACGCACACACACACACACACAGAGTCGTATACACACACACAAACACACACGCGCGAGCGCGCACGCACGCACACATACACACACGCGCACACACACGCGCGCGCGTGCGCACTCACACACACACACACACGCGCACACACGCACGCGCGCACACACACGCGCACACACACACACACACACACACACACACACACACACACACACACACACACACACACACATACGGGAAAACGCGAGCTCACGTGCCATTTCATCTGTCTGTCTGATACTGTTTGAAATTTGTGCGGGCACTTGGCTGGATTTACGGATGTCTTTTTGGTATTTCTTTTGCTTTGACAAGTTTGTTTCGTTTACGTGTATTTGTGATATTTCACATGTTTTTTGCACGTTCTGGTTTCAATTTTATACTCTATGTCTCTTTACTTATTTCGTTATGAGGTCAAGCTGGTTCTGCAGTTATTATGTAATATTTTGGTTCTGTAGATATTATGTAATATTATGTTATTTCTCATTTAAACATCTGGTTGGCGTTTTTTTTTTTTTTTTCGTAGTTTTACAAATTGTGCGCATTGAACAACATGGATAGTACAGTGTCGGTTGTCTCAGTCAATTGTCAGGGGCTGAATGATAAACAGAAAAGACGAGATGTATTCCATTATTTAAAATGCAAAAAAAATATTCAGTTTATTTTCTGCAGGATACACACTTCGAAGAAAAAAAATGGAATGCTATATACAATCTGAATGGGGGTACCTAGGATATTTCTCTAGTCATGCTTCTAATGCAAGAGGTGTGGCAATACTTTTCAATAACAACTTTGAAATTAAAATAAAAAATGTTCAAAGGCGATGATGGGAATAGCCTCATGGTCTTAGCAGAAATGAAACAACACGACTGTTTGTTTGTAAATGTATATGGGCCAAATAGAGATAACCCAGAATTTTATATTACCTTAAATCAACAAATTAGTAATTTAGGTATAAGTAATGTCGTAATTGGAGGAGACTTTAACTAGTTTTGGACCCCGCGAGAGATTACTGTAATTATAAAAGGGTTAATAATCCCAAAGCGAGAGAAGCAGTAGACAACATGATAAACGATCTAGAATCAAATGATATTTGGAGGGACTTAAATCAGGATTGTCACAGATATACCTGGAGAAGGAATAATCCTTTCCAACAAGCACGGCTTGATTTCTTTCTCATATCAGACCGCGTTGTTTCCTTTGTCGATGACGTTGACATGAGAGTGGGGTAGAAACAGACCACTCCATGATTGTGTTAAGGTTACGGTTTTGTAAAAAAAAAATTAAGAGTAATACTTTTTGGAAATTTAACTCGTCATTATTAAAGGACAAGGACTATCTGGATGAAATCAACAAAGAAATTGAGAATGTCAAACAAGAATATGCTGTAAGCCCTTATGCAAGAGAAGCAGTACACACGATTCCTCTGAACGAATTACAGTTTACAATTTCTGATGATTTATTTCTAGATTTTTTACTGATGAAGCTTAGGTCCAAAACTGTTTCATACGCAACTATGAAGAAGAAAACCACGAATGAAGAGGACGTAAAATACAGCAAGACATACAACGGCTCGAAAGAAAAGAGACAAAAGACGAAGAAGAGATCAAAGATTTAGAGTTAAAGAAGGAAAGGCTAAAGGTTATTCGAGAGAAAAGAATAGAAGGGGTACTTTTAAGGTCGAGGGCTAGTGGGATAGCTGAAGGGGAAAAAATGACGAACTATTTCTGTAACCTAGAAAAAAGACATTTCATAAGTAAGAGTATGACTAGATTAATTGATAACCATGGCAATATTCTAAATGACCAACCAGAGATTCTTCACGAGGTTCAAGGTTTTTATGAATCACTGTACAAAAAATGTGAAGTTGACGACTGTGATTTGCATGAACTCATTGTAAATATTCCACATTTAGATCGTGACGATGCAAATAATTTAGATGGTGAAATCACACTGGAGGAGACATGTATAGCATTAAAGAACATGAAAAACAACAAAAAAAGTCCTGGCACTGATGGTTTCACAACAGAATTTTTTAAGTGTTTTTGGAGCAGAATAGGGTTTTTTGTTGTCAGAGCTTTAAATGCCGGATTTAGAAGGGGGGAGCTTTCTTGTGTTCAAAGACAGGGACTAATTGTATGTATACCAAAGGGTGATAAGCCAAGACACTTTGTGAAGAACTGGAGACCAATATCGTTGTTAAATGTTGTATATAAAATAGGGTCATCGTGTATAGCTAACCGTTTAAAAAGTGTGTTAGCTGGTCTCATTAATGAGGATCAAACAGGTTTTGTTAAGAATAGATACATAGGGGATAACATTAGGCTCATTTACGACACTATTGCTTATTTAGAAGAACACAACTTACCAGGGCTTTTATTAAACATTGACTTTGAAAAAGCATCGATTCAGTGAGCTGGGATTTTATGTTTAAAGTATTGAAAGCGTTTGGTTTTCAACAGGGCTTCTGTAAATGGATTGAAACATTCTATAAAAATATTAACTCATGTGTCCTTGTTAATGGTCAAGTTTCTAGTTGGTTTGAGATAGACCGCAGATGCAGACAAGGTGATCCACTATCGCCATATCTATTCCTATTATGTGTTGAAATTCTAGCATTAATGATTCGGGAAAATGATAACATACGTGGAATAGTTATAGATACAGTCGAACATAAACTTTCTCAGTATGCAGATGACACGGAATTTCTTTTAGTAGGCGACAGAAAATCATTTGAAACATGTATAAACGTATTGGAAATTTTGGTCGAATATCGGGGTTATATATGAATCCTGGAAAAACTAGCGCTGTTTGGTTGGGGAGCTGTAAAAATTCTGCTGTTCGTTACATGGACCATTTAGGTATGGAGTGGAACCCACAAAAATTCAAAATTCTTGGAATCTGGTTTACCAACGATTTGCAAACTGTGTTGATATTAATTATTCTGAAAAATTCGCGGACGCGAAACATTTGTTTAAGGTTTGGGTGAGAAGATAAACTAACTCCTTTGGGCAGAGTGACAGTTTTAAAATCGCTTATTTTATCAAAACTCATCCATTTGTGGATATTACTACCTAACCCACCTGACACTTTTTTTCAGACTTTACAAAATTACTGTTACAAATTTGTGTGGAATAAAAAAGCCAGACAAAATAAATAGAAAAAACTGCTCACAAAAGTATCCAAAACGGTGGTCTTGGACTACCAGAATTAGAAACGTTTGCTTCTTCTTCCTAAAATTGACGTGGCTGCAAAAAGTTCAGACTACACACCACAAATGGAAAACTATTACATCTAACTTTCCACTTTTAAGCGATATTGAGAAATATGGACCAGAAATACTTTCTTCCTTCTGTAAATCAAATGTATTTTGGACAGAGGTATTTATGGCTTACAAACAATTTTTCTCTACAAAGTTAACTGTGAGACTTCTTATGAACTCCTTGCGGAACCAGTCTTTTATACAAACAGAATACAAGTTGGGAAAAAGACTATTTTGGGAAAAGCATGGATCAACAAGGGCATATATTGCATTGCTCATTTTTTGCTTGACAATGGCCAATTTATTTCTTACGAACAATTTTAAACAAAAGTATGATGTAAACATTAATTTTGTCACTTTTTCTGGTATTAAAGCAGCTATAATTGAGTATATACAAAAAAAAAAAATCAAAGTTGAAAATACAAATGAATGTTTAAATATGCATGTATGTTACAAAAAGTTAACGTCAGTTTGTAAAGGGTCAAGATTTATATTATGACATTTTATAGATAATAATACACACCCGAAAATCTGTACGAACTGGGATATAAAACTAAAACGTTGAAAATGATTGGAGAAACTGTTTTCTTTATCTGAGTAAAATTTCTGACATACAAATGAAATGGTTACAATTACGAATAATACACAATGTCTTGGTACTAATGTTTGCTGAAAAAAATGGGTGTATTGAACAGCGATGTTTGTACTTTCTGTACCTCTGTTAAGGACAGTATCACACATATGTTCTGGTATTGTACGGTCATACAACGTTTTTGGGAAACGCTGGTGGTTTTGATGAATGAAAAATGTACATGTACATTTAATTTGCAGATAACTGAACCACTAGCCATCGTTGGATTTGATAAAGATATACATATAGACCATGTATTTATTCTATCGTATTATTTGCAAAACACTATTCATATCGGTGTAGAACAGAACAGAAACCACCCAGACTAAAAGTATTTCTTAATAAGCTAAAATACAGATATAAAAATGAACAATACATTGCTCGAAAAAACTTTGTATATAACGATTTCCTTTCCAAATGGCACCCATACGTCGTTGTTAGCAGGCTCAGATTGAGTACGAATGACTATGAAATTGTACATTATACGAGCACAAGTACGATTATAGTACCCTAAAACTGTTGCACCGCTTTTTACAATTTTGATTTTTTGGGGGGTGCGTTCAGGGAGGGTGTGTTAAGGAATGGTGTGTTGACAAGAATTTCCATTTGTGCCTGCAATTGTTTATGATCTCAACTTTTTGAAATTCAGAGTTGCTAGATGAGGTTTGCATAATATCAGCCACTTTTCTGTAGAACATAGGTTGCATTTTTTAGAGATATTGTTGTATGGTGCTGCTCTTTTTATAATTTTCCATGATATATTATAGTCTATTTTTTTTATCTTTAAGTTTCCAAATGTGTTTGCTTAGTTCTGTTTGGTTTTTATATTTTTCATTTTTGAAGGACTGTTTATGGTTTGCATATCTAGTTTTGAAATGGTTTGCAGTAATCCCTATGTATGTTTCTTTGTCACTATCAGTTGTTACTGTGGCTTGGTATACAATATTATTGTAAAGGCATTTATTATTCAGGGGGCATTGATCTTTTTTTTTTTTTGTGCAGTTACAAGATGTCCTTTTGTTACCCTTTTTGGCTGTGTTGCCTTTAGTTTTGTTAGATTTGTTAGATGAGTCAATTATGTTTTTTGAGGTTGGGCATACATGACATGAATATGATAGCTTGACGGTGTTTTTATTGAATATTTTAGATAGTACATGTTCTTTTGGAAATGATGTTATAAGAATTTTAAAGAATTCTTTTCCTACATTAGTCTTTATTCTTCCATCATATGGGGGGGATTATACCATATGATCTTCCTTTTCCTGTTTTTCTTATTACTGTTCATGTTATTATCTGGGTTGTATTGTAGTTTGTAGTTGTAGCCACTTTTTTTTCAGTGCCTCTTTGGTATTCAACTGCTGCACTGTTGAATACTTTCTCGTTGCATGACAGGTTAGAGATAGTCTTTTGTTTATGCCATTGGGTATGGTTTTTAGATATAGGTGGATGGTTACTTTTGATGTCTACGTAGATGGGTGTATCATTAGGTTTTTTATATGGTTTTGTATACATGATCATTAAGGTCTAATGTTATGTCTAGGTAGTTTACTACCTTCTTGTTGGCTTCTACTGTGATTTTTAAGTTGTGGCTTTGGAAGATTTTGCAAAGTTCTTTTTTCTTATTTTCAATGGTTTTTGGTTTATTGTTTAGCGCGGCGAGGCCATCGTCTCTGTACAAGCCAACCTGTTTACCAAGTGTTTTCTGTATATTGGATAACATAAATAGTCCAACTAGTTCACATGTTTCGGCACCATCATATGAACCCATTGTGACATCAAATGTGGAATTATTGCTGGTTTTTTTGTCCAAGTATCATTACTGCTGTGGAGTAGAGTTTTTTTTAGTGTGGAAGATGATTTCCATCTCAGCCTCTGTTATGTTTGTATATTTTTTAGCAAATTTTAAAGCTTTGGTAAGCAATTCCTCATCTATGGATGGATAAAAAAAAATCCACTATGTCAAAAGTGATGAACACTGTGTTTTTCTGTTTTGTTAATTTCCTTGAACCATTGGATAACTTCGTAGCTATTTTTCCAAAGGTTGTATTCAGTGTTTGATTTTATGTCCTCTATAGACTTTTCCAGAATTTTTTTTTGCTTATTTTGCCTAAATTCAGACTTGGATGGGTTTATTAATCTACATGTTGGGTGTTGGGGAAATAGGTTTTTGTGATCTTTAAGTGTTATAAAAGCTTCTTTTATTGCTGTTGTTTCTATCCTATCATTTAGATCCATACGGTGCACAAGTTCTTTTTCTTTTTTACAAATGCTGTCATATGTGGTTTGATCCGTTTTTTTTTTGTAGTTTTTCTGAATATTTTTGTTGAGGAGTTGAGAGTATTCATTAGGTTTCCATTTTATAGAAATTGCTTGTCTTATCAGCCTTTACGAATACCTTTTTGTCATTTTGAATTTGTTTTATTTCATTTTGTAATTTTGTTTGGAAATTGTTGTATGATTTTCTGAATTCAATATTGGCTATTAGTCTTTTCATATTGTCTTCAAAAGGTTTCATTTCCTCTATTATGGGTGGCGATCTCCATGACTTAAAACCGTATGTTTTTTTTATCTTCACATTTTGCATCAGGGTTCAGGAAGAAGAACGCCTTCCATCTCATGTTGCGCACAAATTTTTCAGTCTGCTCTATTAGTTTTTTTGATGTAAGATTGTGGGTTAGAAAACGGTATATTTTTAGTGGACTGCCCAAAGTTGATTTTCTCCATTTTAAGTTTAGGTTCTGTCAGGCTAGAGTGCTCAACGTAAGGAGCGATTATCACAAATAAAACTAGAGAGCCAGCGAGAACTCCAAAAACGCTCAACCGGGAAGGAGCGACATAAGTTTAAAAATGTGATTAAAAAAAGAGATTAAAAAAAAACCAACAAGCTTGTTTCCAGCTCTCTGCTCTCTTCAGGGTGTTCATTTTGGGCACGCTACCGGTGTTATATATATTGTGTGTGTAAGCGTGAGTTCTGCATGTGTTTCACGCGGCCTGTATCTTTTTTACAATTTTGATTTTTTTTTTTGGGTGTGCGTTCAGGGAGGGTGTGTTAAGGAATGGTGTGTGACAAGAATTTCCATTTGTGCCTGCAATTGTTTATGATCTCAACTTTTGAATTCAGAGTTGCTAGATGAGGTTTGCATAATATCAGCCACTTTTCTGTAGAACATAGGTTGCATTTTTTAGAGATATTGTTGTATGGTGCTGCTCTTTTTATAATTTTCCATGATATATTATAGTCTATTTTTTTTATCTTTAAGTTTCCAAATGTGTTTGCTTAGTTCTGTTTGGTTTTATATATTTTTCATTTTTGAAGGACTGTTTATGGTTTGCATATCTAGTTTTGAAATGGTTTGCAGTAATCCCTATGTATGTTTCTTTGTCACTATCAGTTGTTACTGTGGCTTGGTATACAATATTATTGTAAAGGCATTTATTATTCAGGGGGCATTGATCTTTTTTTGTGCAGTTACAAGATGTCTTTTGTTACCCTTTTTGGCTGTGTTGCCTTTAGTTTTGTTAGATGAGTCAATTATGTTTTTGAGGTTGGGCATANTGTTGATTAGTAAAATAAGGCCCTGCAACTCTCTCTCTCTCTCTCTCTCACACTCACAGATATATGTATGTGTGTATGTAGATAGATAGATAGATATAGTGATGAACAATACGTTGTCAACACCGCCCACGGAGTTCATTTTTTAATCCAAGCGTTCGCCAAAAGGCTTCTTCAGAAACTGATGGCACTTATATATATATATATATATATATATATATATATATATATATATATATATATATATATAATGCTGAACAATAAGTAGTGAGGGAAAACAAGTAGTGAGGGAAAACAAGTGCAGGTTAACAATTCTTCCATCATTATAGTAATGATTTGGCAAAGATTAGAATGAGAGGGAAAAAAAAATTTGAAGATGAAATAAATGGGAAAATGTATATCATGAATATGAAAACCCCTTCACTAGCTGCATGAGGAAACTATCGCAATCCCTCCCGAAGACAGATCTGTATGTGTCGCCTGCTCCGAGGCCTTTCGTCCGCTGGATCGGACTCGTCAGGGAGACACGGCTTATTGTGTCTGTGCTCTTGGCGTCAGATAGACACACACCACAGTCCATAATTCTGCGGTGTTCCGACCGCAAAGGGTTCGAAAAAGAATGCACCAGCACCCCCAAAGCAGCCAGCAAAAGGTAGTAGAATTAAACAAAACGAAAGTTTGGAGAGGAAAAAAGTTGTTTGAAAACTAAAAACATTACGCAAACAGTATAAAATGCAAGGGACGATCTTTGAGCCTATGCTTGAGGATCCATTTAAGGATGCTGGGGAGATCAAAAGATACGGAAGTCTGAGTGGTCAGCTCTGCTGTTCAATAACCCAAGCATTGTCAGCAGCTAAAATTGTGCAGAACAACCTTTCCTTGGATCTCGTAAGAGATGCAATCACCCACTGATTGACCAAACAGTATAATGCTGAACAATTAAGTAGTGAGGGGAAAACAAGTGCAGGTTAACAATTCTTCCATCATTATGGTAATGATTTGGCAAAGATTAGAAATTGAGAGGGAAAAAAAAATTTTGAAGATGAAAATAAATGGGAATATGTATATCATGAATATGAAAACCCCTTCACTAGTTGCATGAGGAAACTATCGCAATCCCTCCCGAAGACAGATCTATATGTGCCGCCTGCTCCAAGGCCTGTCGTCCGCTGGATCGGACTCATCAGGGAGACACGGCTGATTGTGTCTGTGCTCTTGGCGTCAGATAGAGACACACCACAGTCCATAATTCTGCGGTGTGTTCCGACCACAAAGGGTTCGAAAAAGAATGCAACAGCACCCGGTACCCCCCAAAGCAGCCAGCGAAAGGTAGTAGAATTAAACAAAACGACAGTTTGGAGAGGAAAAAAGTTGTTGAAAACTAAAAACATTACGCAAACAGTATAAAATGTAGGGACGATATTTGAGCCTATGCTGAGGATCCATTTAAGGATGCAGGGGAGATCAAAAGATACGGAACAGTCTGAGTGGTCAGCTCTGCTGTTCAATAACCCAAGCATCGTCAGCGGCTAAGAATTGTGTAGAACAATCTTTCCTTGGATCTCGTAAGAGATGCAATCACCCCCTGACTGACCAAACAGTATAATGCTGAACAATTAAGTAGTGAGGGAAAACAAGTGCAGGTTAACAATTCTTCCATCATTATAGTAATGATTTGGCAAAAATTAGAAATTGAGAGGGAAAAAAAAAAATTGAAGATGAAATAAATGGGAAAATGTATATTATAAATATGAAAACCCCTTCACTAGCTGCATGAGGAAACTATCGCAATCCCTCCCGAAGACAGATCTATATGTGTTGCCTGCTCCGAGGCCTTTCGTCCGCTGGATCGGACTCATCAGGGAGACACGGTTGATTGTGTCTGTGCTCTTGGCGTCAGATAGAGACACACCACAGTGCATAATTCTGTGGTGTTCCGACCGCAAAGGGTTCGAAAAAAGAATGCAACAGCACCCCCGAAAGCAGCCAGCGAAAGGTAGTAGAATTAAACAAAACGAAAGTTGGGAGAGGAAAAAAGTTGTTGAAAACTAAAAACATTACGCAAATATATATATATATATATATATATATATATATATATATATATATGTGTGTGTGTGTGTGTGTGTATATATATATATATATATATATATATATATATATATAAGTACCATCAGTTTCTGAAGAAGCCTTTTGGCGAAAGCTTGGATTAAGAAATGAACTCCGTGGGCGGTGTTGACAACGTATTGATAAACGTATGATAAGAGATATATATATACTTCCTTTTACCATACTATTTTAACAGATATATATATATATATATTTTTTTTTTTCATTTTATTTAATCCTTCACAATTTTACCGTGTGTGTGCATGTGTGTGTGTATGTGTATGTGTGGCCGTTTTTTTTTTTTTATTTAATCCTTCACAATTTTACCGGGGGGGGGGGGGGGGGGGGGGGGGGGGGGGGGGGGGGGGGGGGGTGGTCGAATCCCTAGTATAGACAAGATTACTACTCTCTGTGACTTACGCCTTTGACTGAATTGCCCGTCAGTTGGTTGGAACCCCCCCCCCCCCCCCCCCCCCCCCCCCCCCCCCCACACACACACACTCTCTCTCTCTCTCTTTATTTTATCATCTTTGTTTCTGTGCTGTATCTTTGTTTTATATTATTAACTATTTAAAGAACATCATTGGGATGAAAGGCGCTAAAAAACCTTGCCCTATTTTTGTCCAATCTACTCAGTAGCTTTAATTCCATCTTTTTAGTAATAGTCTCGTGAAAAGAGACGCAATGGGAGGTCCCATTTATATTCTCAAGTGCTCCCTCCAGTTCTCTGCCACCAACAAATGTCTTGTCAAGAGTTCTGTTGACGCTCTCACCTACTTTTTGTTGCGGTATCCCAGCGTTGATGACAGTTTGATGCAACGTTTTGATCAGAATTTATTTCCTCCTCTCAAGTTTTAAATCTTGTGGTCGAGCATTCCTTCTCTAAGATATTTCGTCGATTTTACCTTTGTCTATGTGAAAGGAGTTGTTGCCTTTTTACCTTTGTCCATGTGAAACGAGTTGTTGCCCTTTTGAGCGTTCGCCCAAACTCAATTCAGAAGTAATTTGATCTAGATCAATGTGCATAAAAACAAAACAAACATCATTCATTATGTAAATACTGTTTTCAATTTTACTCAGTATACATATTTTCCAAAATCAAAGTGTAATGAATGCTTCAAAAAAGCATCTGGAAGCATGCACAATATGAAGCTCTTCAGCAATGGCATCTCTCACCTATCATGCTTTGGTCTCTGTAAACAAAAAATGAAAACTTGCCCACTTCGTTTTAGCATCATTCACCTTTTTTTTTTTTTTCCTTTTAGAGAAACGATTACGAGACACAGTTGCATACCCTCTTTTAACCTGTTTGATACATTACTATCAGAGAATCACAAAACAAGTTTTGCTCAATTTTTCAGCGATTCTTTCCCATCGTTTTGCTAAACGAGATAGAGAGAGAGAGAGAGAGAGAGAGAGAGAGAGAGAGAGAGGTTTATTCAGTTCAGGCCACAGCCTCTACTAAAGTGGAGATCTATATACAATGGCACATTAACGACTAAAAGAGTAAAGATGTATCAACAGAATAATGACAGATTCCATCTTTTGACTACAGATTACAACAAACATATGCTGCAATATTAACATTCACATCCTTTAACTGCAGTCACACGTCTTTTGAATGCTTTATATAGGTACCTGCACACAGTCTTCAATAATAATTTGTTACTATTTGCCATCAGTAAGGTCACATTGTATCAATTTTTTCGTGGAATGAAATCTTGCAGGTCACAGAAACTAGAGCAGCAAAACAAAATGTGCACTACATGTTCTTTTGCATCTCCGCACAAACGGCAAGTCAGAATTTGATGATACCCGATTACATTGGTCTCGATTTATTACAATGTCTGTGAATCCAAACTCCTCTTTTGTTAGATAACGTTTGATATGTCTGCCGAACTCAATTAAAAATACCGGTCGCCGCTCCTAGATGGATTAAACGTGTTATACAAAGAAAACCAGTCACTTTCTTGCATATACGATCATTCCAATTTTGCCATCGGTAATCAACAAGCTACTGGCGAAATTCATGCAAAAATGCATTAACGGATTCAACCTCTACTACCATACTATTCTAAATCCATTCTCATATTATGTTTCTCGAATCCTTGAAACCCACGTATATTTACTACTTGAGTCTAACCACTTCAGCATCCCTTAAGATTTCACAGGCAATTTATTTTCATCCATAATGCCTTGAGCCAATATCTTGTACACTGAACACAAATAATCACGTAAACAGGGTGGCGTCCTGTCTCTCCGTACACTAAAGCATCCGGCGATTTAAGCTGTACGCCTAAAAATTTCTTCAATGCAAACAAGTGGACCTTTTCAATACGAGCAACTGCTTTATCTAGTTCCCATATTTCAGCACTGTGCCTAGCAATAGGTAGAACCTGATCATAACAAAAAATAAAACACAATGCTATTGAATTATTCTTGAGCATGCAAAACCTATATATGTATTACATAGCAAGACGATTTTTTGCTCGACTTGCAAGGTCTTCTCTTGCAAATGCAACACTATGTCTAGTGGCAAAAATATATACCCTGATACCTGTAACCGTTAATCTTCATTTCCTGTCCATTAAGGAACCACCTTTCTCTCGCTGCGAGATAACCGCCTTCCTTAACAATACTCTTTTCAATGGTGACCCACTGCTGAAGTCTTGGAGATGCACTACATTTATTCAGCTGTGTTTTAAGACCAACTGGTACTTCAGAAGTCAAGGTAATGTCAACCGCTAATAACAAAATAAACGATCTGATAAAATCAGGAGACAATGTTGCATCGTGCTTTCGTTTCTCCATTATTTCTATGGCAAGCTCATTAGCAAACAAAGAAAAAGTACAGGGCTGCATGCACCCCGTTTTACCCTTGTGTATATATGATATAGCCTGTAAAAGTAGCACTAGATCTTGCTCTTGCTTTCCCATCACTATACATACTATTAATACATTTTTACAGCTGTCAGTGAATCCCATTCTTTAGAAGTAGGGTCAAAGTAATGATCTTAATACAGAGTAAAAAGCCTTTTCGAAATGAAGAAAAGCACACATGATTTACAATTCTGTGAAGATTGTGTGTCTGCATTAATACTTAAAGTATGAACATCTGATCAACAGTTGAATAGCCTTTCTTAAACCCTGCAATTAAACATTGAAATGATACCTTACTACTCATATAACACAATGATATACCTCTATAAATACCAGGGACATCAGTTGCACCCTTTTAAAATAGTGGTATGATCATTGACCCTGTCCATCATTCTGGAAATATTTCATTATCGAAAAGCGTATTGTAGATTTTGACAGAAAAAACCATTAATATCACCACCAAATTTCAAACAAT
The DNA here is from genome assembly GCA_016801955.1 of Conus betulinus. NCBI lineage: Eukaryota > Metazoa > Mollusca > Gastropoda > Neogastropoda > Conidae > Conus > Conus betulinus. The sequence continues at coordinate 38,105 of JADBJO010007644.1, read as the reverse complement.
TCCCCGATAATTCTACATGGCCTTGCAGATATTTTTTTTTTGCTTTTAAGCCTTTTCATCGCAGTTGAAATCTCCTCTCTTGAACATTGGACGATCAAAACAAGAACACTCAGTATTGCATCAGTTTTACTTTATTAGTCGTATCAGTAACATCTTCTTCGGTTTTATTTTTCAAGATGTTTATGAAAAATAATGAGAAAACCAGTCATCAATAGTTAGTTATATCATTGGATGTGTGCATTCTTTTTCACAGGTAGTCTACACAAGTGTTTCCAACATTCTTGTTGTTCATGTACTGAATTTACCAGATTATACAGTAGAGAACTGTTACTTTTTTTTCCTTCTCTCGATCAGTGTTTTGTTATTCTCTTCGTGCAAGGCAATATGTTTTATCATCTTCCTTATCTAGCGTTCTCCCGTATTTACGCAAAAGTCCTCTTGCCTTTAATTTAGCACTAGTGTATTGTCACAAACTCCTTTTCCAAAATTGTCCAGGGTTTTTACTAAGGAGCTTGTGCAGAACTGTCCTTCATTGAAGGTTGATTTACCTCTGCTGGTAGGAAGGTTTGGCATGCAACAACACTTAGAACATTCTTCCACAAAGGAGGATAACCAAAATTCAACTTCAGCACATTTATCAAAATTAGTTGTTTTTTTACAACCCCTTCCCCAGGAGAAAAGAAAATAATAAAAATTAGAAAGTTCAGAGGGACGAAGCCTCGCGCA
>JADBJO010007644.1:17379-32379 GCA_016801955.1 Conus betulinus | reverse complement strand
GCCACTCCAGACACAGCCAAACTTTCGCCAAACGGTCTTATGTGCCCTCAAGAGAGAATCCAAAGGACGAAACAGCGCGCGCGCCTAAGTTCATGCCAAAACGCGGTGCCGGACGGACACATGAAAGTGGTTTCTGAGTGATAGATATTTAGCGTGAATAATTTCCTTGGACCTTCAGGTCAGTAATAATCATCATAATCACATTAGGATCATTAGAATCTAACAATCTAAGAAATTATTATTCCAAGTTTATATTAGACTGGTTCAGCTTTCTGATCGACACTGGTAGTCTAGATCCTCTGTGCTCGGTTCTTTCAGAAGCTGAACTTTTGAGCACACATCGGCGGCTCTTTCAGCAGTCATGTCGGAGGGTCTTTCAGAACCCACAGACAGCAGCGGGCCCTCATGAGTCTCAGAATCAGTTAGAAGCCTGATTCAAGAGCTAGATGCAAGCTGGACAAAGATTCGAGACCCTAGCGGGACTACTTAGGCCAAAGAGGAGACTTCCAGACGAAGATGGTGCCGCAGAACCTGCCAAGTTTGCCAGAGTTTCTGGAGACAATTCAAAGTCAGAACAGGAACACAACAGTGGTATTTTGGAGTGGAGAAGAAGATGGGGAACTGGAAGACTTAGAGGAAAAAGAGGCACAGCTTTTTGCGTCGCAGAATAAAAAAATTTGACCAGTCAGAGACAAATCTGACCTCGCTGAAAGAAATAGTCGCTGAACTGAGGGGCACGGACGAATTCGTAAGTGAAGAAGTGAGAGAGGAACTGGCAGAAATTGTTAATGGTCGGTTCAGGAACAAACTTAGCCCGGATCTGCAGAAGAAGAAATTTGAAGCCTCTAGAAGATCGGCAAATTGTCCAAAATTGATCGTGCCGACGGGTAAATAACGAAATACGGTCAAAATTACCGTCTGTGGCCATCAAAAGCGACCTGAAAATGCAACATATTCATAGAGCAGTCATCAAGGCAGCGACTGCGTGCGTGCGTGCGTGCCGCAAACGGATTACTTGATAGGCCTAGCGGCTTGCCCAGTTCAGAAGCCAATTTTGAAGCCGTGAAGCATTGTACCCATGCGGAGGCTATTTTGGGTTACGCTTCGCGCGAGATTTCGTTGTTGCGCAGACGCAGTGGCATCAGACCACATGTAAACAAGCTGTTTTTAGCGGATCTGTGATGAATCGGTCCCGATCACAGACCAGTTGTTTGGGGACAGTTTGCCCGCGACACTGCGCTATATCAGTGTAGGCCATGAGCTCAGATACCGCAGAAATGCTCACTACTATCGCGGACAAGTGGGCGGTTCTAAGTACTCTCAGTCGGGTCACGTACGTGGTCATTTTTTTATGCCAATGGAGCAGAACAAACAAAAGACAGCACTGATTTCAGCAGCAGAAACGGGGACATCAGAATCCCGGCTCCCAATAGAAGAGGTGAGCTTGGTTCCATCTTTAAACCTCAGAAACATGAGCTTACTGCCGGGAGATTCAGACAATTTCAGGATGCATGGTCTAAAATTACTTCAGACCCAGAGAGTTTAAGCATGATAGCAGGGGTCAAGGTTGAATTCTACTGTCCTTTAAACCAGTTATGCAGGCTATCTTGCACTAAAGCAAATGTCACAAATCAGAAAGAGCGCAAGATCATTGATTCAGAAGTTCAAAAGTTGATTGCAAAGAAAGTCATTTCCCCATGTGAGCATTGCGCGCTCATGAAGTTATTTCTCCCATTTTTACCAGGGAAAAGAAAGATGGATCTATCGAATAATTTTAAATCTAAAAAGAGTCCATTTAGAAGTCATCATTTCAAAATGGATACTCTGAACACTGCCCTGTATTTGATAACTCAAGGATGCTTTATGGCTTCAACTGATCTGAAGGATGTTATTATAGTTTAGCAAATCCATGAACAGCACAAGAAACTACTCAGATTTCAATGAAGAGATCAACTCTATGAATTCAGTGCCTAACCCAATGGCCTATCATCAGCTCCCCATTTGTTCACAAAGCTGTTGAAACCTGTCTGCCTCCCTTGATGAAAGGTCATGTATCTACGAGGTTTTTGGATGATTCCTTGTTGATTGGACTCGCAGAGAGCAGCTGCATGGGGAATGTTACAGGCACCACTGATCTGTTTCCAAAGTTAGGATTTATCATTCACCCAACCAAGTCAGTTATTCAGCCCACAGTAAGGATTCAATACCTTGGAGTCGTCATAGATTCTGTCTCCATGAAACTGTTAGCACTCAGAACCACCACTCGTGATGGTATTGCTTAAGTGCACTAAGTTGATGTATTATTAGACAGGATCAAGACACCAAGGTTATCTCTGCACTCATACACGCATATGCACACTCATGCACCCACCAAACATTCACCTCTCTCTGGGAATGGAATGTCACGCATTCGTTTCTCTTCTAACACGACTGAGCACAAGAAATACAATTTCTATGCTACTTATAATCAAACATGAAAAATCCAATTACACAAAATAAACAAATCAATACATAAAAGATCAATACTTCATAATCCCAGGGTTATAATAAAATGACTTCTTACCTGGCCAGGTTTTCACACACACACAACCACGCTTTCACACCACACCACGGTTCTTGTAAAAGTCTCTTCAAGTCTTCTTCACCACTGCTTGATGGTGACGTCCTTGATTGACTGGCTCCAGGTTTCAGGACTGGGTCTTCGTGGTCGTCGTCTCTGGATCTCGACGTAGAACTCTTCTTCGTCTCTTTCACCCACCTCTGGGGCTCAAATTCAGCTGGTCTGTCTTCACCCACCTCTGGGCCTCAAACTTAGTTTTCTTCTCTTCCAGCTTATCTTTAACCCTAAGACTTTGCTGTCTCTTCTATCTCCCAGACCACTTTTCTCTCGACCCTGTGTCCTGCTCACTCTCCTCCCCTCTCTCTCTCTCTCTCTCTCTCTCTCTCTCTCTCTCTCTCTCTCTCTCTCTCTCTCTCTCTCTTGTGGTGTTCTTCTCCCCCTCTACATGTTGTCCTCCCTTAGTTTATATAGGGATGGAAACAAAGGATTCCCCTTCGGGCCATGCCTTTGTCCATGCTGCTTCTCAAATCCCCCTGTTCACAAGTACCCTGAGTTTCTCCATTTGCTACATTCTTCCACCCATCAGCATTTACACACATCCCTAACTAATTGATTAGCAAACAAACTCTTGGCACCAAATGGACATCGAAAATTCCCGCCAACTTCGGGGGCCACTTCAACACAGTAATTATCTTAAAGAGGGCTACGACAACGTCCACGCGCATTCAACCAGCCTGACAATAGAACCAACACAGTGCCTCACGGCAATACCGTCTAAACGAGCCCAAGACTCCTGCTCTCCAATTACTGTTTACAAAGCGACCTCAGCTGACTGAGTATGTAGCGCCCCACTTGATGCCCCGAGGTCCGAGTGGTTACGTCCTCCCCCCTTTCACTATCGGAAGGTCCGAACCCCTACTACCTTAGGTGCCATCTGTCACCTGACCACTTCGTCCACCTTGACACAGTTCGACTATGTGCAGAGGGTAAGGCACACTGGTTAATGGGTCTATTACCTATTTGTATACTACGTACAACGTCCCTTTGCCTCCAAGCGTTTAATGCCTTTTGTGAGAAGTTTCACGCCCTTGACAATTCCTCCCCACTCGAAGACGATGCCATGCATCAGCTAAAAATACATTCAAGGAGCTGAAACTTTCATAAATTCTCTCATTTAAACCAACTCTAAGCTAGGCCTCTCATAAGCCTACTTACATCAGAGAATGCATCCAAGATTTATCTTGCAAGAAAATTAGAGAAAATTAATACATACCCACTATAGCCCACGCAAATATCAACACCAATCTGAAATTTACACCAGCTCTAAGTAGTATGGCCGTATATAGATAAACCTTATGTTTCTATGGAAATTCTCTCCATTTCTCTTCATACACGTGGCCCGCAACCAGCCACGTGCTATGTTTGCCACCATATGCATACATGGCACGGCAAGAGACACACGCACACACAACTCGACTTTTCGACTGACCGTTTTATTTCGGCCTACGGCCCCTTTGGTAAGACCCGTCCGATCTCCTTTTCTGTAAACACACCTTTGGGTACCCTGCGGCATGTGCTGCATTGTGCAGAGAAACGCCTGATATCACCAGGATACCAGGCCCAGTAGTACTCTTGCGTCACAATCTTCTGTGTGGCCTTCTTACCAAGATGGCCCGAGGCTGACGTCACATGTTTTTTTTTTTCGGACATCACGCCTGTCTGTGTGTCGTAGGCACAACGATCTGTCTTTTTCGTCTTCCCTGAACTCGAGTGAGTAAAAGTTCGGTACAATATCCCATCCTCTAACTTAAAACCGATAGTGCCCTCTCCTTTACCCCTTTGTTTTGTCCTGTGTGAGCGAGCCTAAACAAATTTCTAAGCGAGTTATCGCCCTTTTGCTCTGCCCGTAAGTGAGTGGGGTTAGTCTCACTGGACACGCTCCTACGCTTTCTGGAGTGTGTGACTGCCTGGGGCCTTTTCTCTCCCATGATTTCTTTTCTCTGACTCAACACAGAAATCACAGTCTGGGTCTTCGTACCCACATGCTCCTGTAATGTTTCCAATTACCACATCATGTGGCGGCTTTGGAACAGCCAAAGCCTGTACAACTCCACTGTGGAATGGTGTATCAATGAACACCAGGGCCGTTTTGAATTCTGCTGCTGTTCCATCTATCTGTCTACACTTCTGTGTTTTACCTGTAAATTGTCCCTTCTTAACCAGGGACTCCTTCACCATTACACCAGTGTACCCAGAGTCTCTAATGACATTGACCACATCGTCCCCTACTCTGCCTTTGTGCACATCCATGTTATCGCCTGAATCTGTGAACACACAGCACAATCCAGACAAAATAACACCGTCATCTTTTCCATCTCTTTTCTACCTGCCTCTCACTTGGCCTGACCCTCATTGCTGCTGCTTTTTGTGACTTGAATATACAATCGCTTGCCAAGTGTTCTGTCTTATTGCACAGGAATCAGGTACGCTCATCTATAACCTTAACCACGTGGGCCTTCACACTTGTTTGCTCACGTGACGCCATGGGGCTTACGCGCGTGTGTACTGCTGACTCATCGTGTGAGTCATGTGCTGGCCTGCCTGCCATCCTCTGGATATGCCTCCAGGCTTTCCTCTTGTTGAGGCAAGTCACGCCTCGCTTCACGGTAAATCTCTGCTGCTTGAAGTACTTCAGCTATTGTGGTTGCATCCCTTTCCCTGATGTGGATGGTGAGGCCCGGCCCACAACCATCCAATATCTGTTCCTTCACCACCAGTGTCTTGAGGCCTTCAAAATCACTGTCTACTCCACTAAGTTCTACCCACTTGTTGAAAAAGTGATCCAGTCTAACTCCGAACTGTGTGTATGTCTCACCCTGTTCGATTCTCGCCTCGCGAAACTTACGCCTAAAACCTTCTTCAGTCAAATCATATGCCTTCAGTACTGCTTGTTTCAACTTGTCAAAATCCCTCTGATCTGCTTTGGGTAAGGTAGAAACGCACGACTTGTCAACAAGGCAGACAGGTTTATTGCCCAATTATCTTCCGGCCAGCCCTCGTGCTCGGCAACCGATTCAAACCGACTGATATAGGCATCGATCGAATCAGTTTCTTCTCTGAACAGTGGGAGTTTACGCCTAGGCCAGAATTTAGTATATGGCCTACTGACTCAGAACTGGTGTCTATTTCACTACGATTTTCAGATTTTATTCTTTCCAACTCAATTTGTTTGGCTAAAATCTCTGATTCCGCTTCTGCTCTCGCTCTGGCAGCTGCACTCTCTGCATCTGCTCTAGCCCTCTCTGCATCTGCTGCATCTGACTTGGCTTTCGACGCAGCAGTTTCAAGTTTAAGTCTCTCAGCCTCGGCACCCTGAGTTTTTGTTATTGACAGCGTCGAGCTGTTCCTATTCAAACTTCCTTCTTTCAGCCCTTTCATCTCTCTCAGTCTTCTGCTGAGTCTCTTTGAACTTACGCAGTTCATCTCCTGTATATCCTATTTCTTTCCCCAAACCTACTAGTTTCTCTATGGGGGTAAAAACTTTCTTCAGCCATTTTTTTCCAATATGTTTTAGCAGTACTAAAACGATTACGTTTATAAACCCAGAAAAAAGTTGGTACACAGTTTATCTACTAAACGTTTACGAGTACACCAACCAGTGGTAGTGTTCCTAACACAAAGGAGCCTTAATCTTAAACCACAGCTTCTGTGAGAGTAAGACTAGAACCTAGTTCTTCATTTCTCTGAACGACCTTTGATTAATGCAACCATCCTACACACACGTCAATACACAACACTCAAAGAAGTAAAGGAAATAATTAAAAGAGCTAATTGTAATTGCCCTTAGTGGACACTTCGCCCCAGTACTACTCTAGTACTCACTTGTTTCCCTCCTGAGACTAATTTGGGCCATGCAATCCTGGCAGGCTCGCCACTTTGTCCAGGACGACGAGGAAATCGTGACAGTATTGCTTAAGTGCACTAAGTTGATGTATTATTAGTCAGGCGCAACACACCAAGGTTATCTCTGCACTCATACACGCATATGCACACTCATGCACCCACCAAACATTCACCTCTCTCTGGGAATGGGATGTCACACATCTGTTTCTCTTCTAACACGATTGAGCACAAGAAATGCAATGTCTATGCTACTTATAATCAAACATGAAAAATCCAATTACACAAATAAACAAATCAATACATAAAAGATCATCAATACTTCCTAATCTCGGGTTATAATAAAATGACTTCTTACCTGGCCAGGTTTTCACACACACAACCACGCTTTCACACCACACCACAGTTCTTGTAAAGTCTCTTCAGGTCTTCTTCAGCACTGCTTGATGGTGACGCCCTTGATTTGACTGGCTCCAGGTTTCAGGACTGGGTCTTCATGGCCGTCTCTTGGATCTCGACGTAGAACTCTTCTTCGTCTCTTTCACCACCACCTCTGGGCTCAAATTCAGTTGGTCTGTCTTCACCCACCTCTGGGCCTCAAACTTAGTTTTCTTCTCTTCCAGCTTGTCTTTAACCCTAAGACTTTGCTGTCTCTTCTATCTCCCAGACCACTTTTCTCTCGACCCTGTGTCCTCACTCTCACTCCTTTCTCTCTCTTTTCTCTCTCTCTCTCTCTCTCTCTCTCTCTCTCTCTCTCTCTCTCTCTCTCTCTTGTGGTGTTCTTCTCCCCCTCTACATGTTGTCCTCCCTTAGTTTATATAGGGATGGAAACAAAGGATTCCCCTTCGGGCCATGGCTTTGTCCATGCTGCTTCTCTCAACCCCCCTGTTCACAAGTATCCTGAGTTCTCCATTCGCTACATTCTTCCACCCATCAGCATTTACACACATATCCCTACCTAACTGATTAGCAAACAAATACTTGGCACCAAATGGACATCGAAAATTTCCGCCGACTTCGGGGGCCACTTTAACACAGTAATTATCTTAAAGAGGGCTACGACAACAACGTCCACGCGTATTCAACCAGCCTGACAATAGAACCAACACAGTGTTCCATGGCAATACCATCTAAACGAGCCCAAGACTCCTGCTCTTTAATAACTGTTTACAAAGCGACCTCAGCTGACTGAGTATGTAGCGCCCACTTGATGCACCGAGGTCCTAGTGGTTACGTCCCTCCCCCCTTTCACTATCGGGAAGGTCCGAACCCCTACTACCTTAGGTGCCAATTGTCACCTGACCACTTCGTCCACCTTGACACAGTTCGACCATGTGCGGTGGGTAAGGCACAATGGTTAATGGGTCTATTACCTATTTGTATACTACGTACAACGTCCCTTTGCCTCTAAGCGTTTAAAGCTTTTTTGTGAGAAGTTTCACGCCCTCGACGGGGTAGGGGGGGGGGGACTAACTAATGGGGGGGGGGGGGGGGGGGGTCGGATGGGTCGTAAAGGAAAACAAAAATAATCACATATTATTATTATTATTATTATTTTTTATTATTATTATTATTATCAATGTGGCAGTGATGACAAATATTGGTATTATTAGTTTGTTTTTAACAGGTTTGAGCCAGTGTCTCTCTCTCTCTCTCTCTCTCTCTCGTCTCTCTCTCTCTCTCTCTCTCTCTCTCTCTCTCTCTCTCTCTCTCTCTCTCTTCTTTTAAATTCTTCAGCATAACATAATCCGTTTCACCTACTCTGTTGTACAGACATTTCAGATAATCCGGTTTGAGAGGAGAGAGGGGTGGGTTGGAATGGATAGGGAGGGAAGGCAGAAAATAGTTGGAGAAACTCAGCCCATGCACTATGACAGTGTAAAGTTGTGTTCACGTATCCAAAATGTGGGTCATACATTGATTCTGACAAAAAGGTTCGAAGATTAGGGGGGCCAGAGAGTGGGAGAACTCCACAGAAATGGGAAGGGGGGGTGGCCATGGGGGAGAGAAATGGGTATTAAGTGAAAAAGGCAAGATGTCCATGTGAATCCATAAACTGTGAAGAATACATAATGATATTGAGATTCAACGACTAACAAATGTATAATCTTTTTTCTTTTGTCCACAAAACATGGTCTAGGAAAAGATTGTGCGCGGGTCACTTTCGTTGTTAATTTTGATTGTAACCTCCTAAAACATGTGTGCTCTGTGTGTGTGTGTGTGTGTGTGTGTGTGTGTGTGTGTGTGTGTGTGTGCGTGTGTTTTTTGCGTATGTGTGGCTGTGCATGTATATGTGTGGCTGTGTGTGCGTGTGTTCAATACATTATCATCGTGTTCACCATCGTCGTCATCATCGCCACTTTTCTGCCGCCTCCTCCTCCTCCTCCTCCTCCTTGTCCTCCTCCTCCTCCTCCTCCTCGTCCCTCCTCCTCCTCCGCCTCTTCTTTTTCTTCTCCTTCTTCTTGTGCCATTACTACCGCTGCTGTAGTTGTTATTGTTATCGTTATTGGGGTTTCATTACCTTTAAGCATGTTGAGATCCAAGTGCAGATGACTCACGTACCCTTGGTGAAAGGTACTCAAGTACCCTTCATGTCATCTGTCCTCTTTTGTTCCACAGGTGCCCCTCAAGGTACCGTTTCTTTCTCCTGTCCTCTTTACTCTGTACACCAACGACTGCACTCGTACAGAAGAAACACCAGTCATAACATATTCAGATGATACAGCCCTTGTAGACCTTTCCAATTCTGATGTAACATATTTTGATGAAGTTGAGCGTTTCAGCACCTGGTGTAAAGAAAAGTATCTTGAGCTTAACGTCAAAAAAAAAAAAAAAAAAGGAGATGATCAAAGATTTTAGAAAAGCGAAAAATTATGTGCCTGATCTTCATATTGATGGAGAAAAAGTGGAACGGGTTGAGGAATACAAAAATCTGGGCACACATTAGACAATAAGCTCACTTTCAATACACACACCAGGTTCGCATACAAACAGTGCCAAACCAGAATGTATTTCCTACGCAAATTGAGGAATCTGCATGTCCAGCCAAAAATTTTTTAAAACATTTTACAGGAGTTTTATTGAGTCGTCTTGATTTTTTCATGCATTTGCTGGTATGGAAATCTTAATTTGAAAAACAGCAAACTCTTGGATAGCGTTGTGAACATCTGTGGTAAGATTGTTGGTGTGAGACAGGAGAGTATGAGTGAGTTGTATGCAAGGCGTGCGGTCAACAAGGCTCGTGCGATTGTTAGTGACAGTGGGCTTACGCTTGCGCGACAGTTTGAGCTCCTTCCATCAGGCAGACGATTTTGTGTCGCCAGAGCTGAGCTGATGCGCACAAAAAAGAGCTTTGTGTTCAAATCCATTGCGCTTTTAAACAAACACAGCGTGTAAGAAGAGGCGGTGGATCATCTGTGACATAAACATGTGCGCGGCTGTGTATGTCTGTGAGCAAGCGGGAAAGTATAGATGCTGGAGTGTGTGTGTGTGTGTGTGTGTGTGTGTGTGTGTGTGTGTGTGTGTGTGTGTGTGTGTGTGTGCTAGAACAGTGAGAAATAGAGATGTCTGGAATATGTGTTATCTTGATGATTTTTAATGATCTCTCTCTCTCTCTCTCTCTCTCTCTCTCTCTCTCTCTCTCTCTCTCTCTCTCTCTCTCTCTCTCTCTCTCTCATACGTGCACACATATATAATTATGAGTGGCTGAGTGCATGCTTTATTTGCACTACCAAAAAGGAGAAAGATTGAAATTCCCATTTTGGTGAAACACGCATGTTTTATTTTTTTTAAAGTAATTTTACTTTTCAGTGTCACGTTTGTAACTATAAATATGTATGTCTTAACTTTTAGGGCAGCGCGGTCACGAATGTAATTTCTCTTTTAACGAGATATACTAAAGTTTTCTGAATCTGAATCTGAATCTGAAAAGATATTGCTATATACTTGTTTATGTGTGATTTTTTTCAGGTTCGAGCCACTCTCTCTCTCTCTCTCTCTCTCTCTCTCTCTCTCTCTCTCTCTCTCTCTCTCTCTCTCTCTCTCTCTCTCACTCACCTTGTCTCTGGAGCTTTTAAATCCGTACACAAAACTGAAAAATATTTTTATGACATCACAATAGCGAAATACAGAAAAGCACTAACCAGACTACGTTTAGGGGTAAACGAATTACATATAAACAAAAAGTTCACAGACAATGTTGCAATTACAACATGTCCTTTTTGTCCAACAGAAGAAACCGAATTTACACTTTTTAAGATATGTCCATGTTATAGACAATTAAGGGAGAAATATATTTATAAACATTTTAGAAATAAGGATTCAAGTACACTAAGTAACCTATTACAAAATGAAAACATGGAAATGACACGTGACCTAGCATGTATACTTTTTATGCATTAAAATACAGAGAATCACAATTATAAGACAATGAAAAGAGACTTGATTTTGTTTCTGTGGATTTATAGCTGAATCAAAATGTGTATGTTTACATGTATATGTATATATATGATTATGTGAATGTTCATGTATAAAACATATGAACATGAGAATATGTATAATAAATGAATATGGATGTGTGGTGATAATATAATATAGAGAAGGTTGAATTATGGATTTAACTCGGATGATGTTTTTGAGCATGGAAAGTAATTTGAATACCTGAATGAGGATGCAATTGTGATTGGTGAGACGAATGATCAGATTTAAGTAAGTGGTGTTAATATATAAACACAAATAAGATTATGCGAATGTATACCCAGGTGTGAAGCGTGACAATGACTATGTACTTATGCATGATGGAGAGATAATTATATAAAAGTGAACCCAAGAGTGTAGTGAGAGGGAATGTGAATGTCATGTAATACTATGGAATGGAATTATGGAAATGAATATGCTTTGAGGAAAATATGTGTAATGAATAAATATGAATGGAACTGTACAAATATGAATGGAAATGAGGGAGAATGAGGCTATTATAAATGGATGATGGAGCAGGAATACTTATAAGAACATGAACAAGGTTGTAAAATGTACATGTATCTATATATATATTTGTGTGTGTATGTATGTGTGTACATGTATGTATGTGTGCGTATGTATATGTGTGTGTTTGTATGTCCATATATGTGTATGTGTGTATATGGGTATGTGTGAATGTGTATGTATGCATATGCATATATATATATATGCATGTGTGCATGTGTGTATGCATATATGTACTTGTGTGTATTTGTATGTACTTGTACATATATGCATGTAAAAGAAAAGAAAAAGGAAAAGAAAAAATGTATGAAGTCCAGATTGATTGAGAGGGATGAGCCTGATTAGATCAAGTGGTGTAGTAAATTGAATGTATATCTACTAATATATAAATTATGCAAGTGTATAGACAATCAAGGTGAATAAGAGGAATAAGTGTAATTATAATCTGATTAGATGAATTAAGAATGCATGACCAAGTAAAAGGGAGCATGGAGAGAGGGGTCATGGAAGAAGCAACTGCAGAGTCCGGGAACAACACCACATGGGAACATATGTGGTCGGGGGGGGGGGGGGGGGGGGGGGGGGGGGGGGGTCTAGTATGAATGGTTTAAGTTAATCAAATGAGTATGGAAAATGTGCATCTATAATATGAATAAAATATGGAAAATGTGCAAATAATTTAAAAAAAATCAACAAGAAACATGTACGAGAAGGTTAGAATAAGTAATGAAATCGGTACATATATACATATGTAAAACTACAAAATGAATACAAAGGGAAACATAGATAAATAATTGACCGTGAAGTGATGAAGTATGTAAATAAGATAAACATGAATCGAAAAGTAGGTCAAGAACTTAGTTGAACAGTAAAGTAAAAAGCAAGGCACCCTGCGGTATTTTTCCCATGAAACTGCGACAAATACACAGTAAGCTGAGTACTCCTTCCCCACCTGCACGCCATTTTGAGCATGATCAAAAAAAAAAAAAAAATTACAACACGTGATCAGCAGTCAAAATGGCTTGCAGGTGGTTGCTCTGGCTGTGATCGGCTGAGCTTACTGTGTATTTGTCGCAGTTTCATGGGAAAGTAGTGGTCGTACAGCTTAGCTGAGGGTTCCATTCAACTTAGCGCATCGAGGTGAGCCTAAGACACCTTTTGTTTTTCGTCTAAACCTACAATTTAAGTGAAAATTATCGAAGGAAAGTACTAACCTGATACACAGAAAGCGGCAAGGCAATATATTTATCCATGGGGCTGCTAAACCCAACGATATATAAACAACACACAATTTCAACACCACACGAACACGACCACAGAGCACACAGTGTCAAAGTTCAGCATGGCAGCTATTGTTACACAGACCCAAGATTCGGGGGTTTTCCTTTCCTTTGCACGGTGGAGGGCAATCTGCTAATCTGACGCATGCGTAAACGAAGTAATAAAGGATGCTTAAAATAGTACGGCTTTCCGGAGTATTATACGACACAGGTGTAGAAAGGTCTCCGCTGTATAATGGTTACAAAAATACGATGAGGGAAATGTAACAGAAATCATGTGTTTTGCATGCTAGTATCAACAGCATTCATATCATGAGTTTTTCAAATAATAATATGTGTACTTATATTATGTTCACAAGGAAAGAACGTATAAGGAGCATTTATGCATGATTAAGATAGAATTCTGCATGTACATACTGTCATGGAAGAATGTTTTGTTGCAGTCATGGTAAATTTAGTTCTAACTGTATCAAATGGATTTCTTTCTTCTTGTTGCACTCATGTGAATAGGCTGATGGCCTCGGCGAAGGGGCAGGGTTACACCAGAAAACGCAGCCGTTTTTGACCAAGGAAAAATCTATCACGTCTCCATGGTCTGCATGTCACGAGCGGCGTTCACGAGCAAAGCATGGATGAGAAAAGTTCTTATGGGACATAAGGGAATTTGTGGCGGAGTGCGATTATTCCGGTATTTTCCGGTAAGACAAAAGTCTTAACACATGTCAGGCATGCGCAAAAGCACTTCCCTTTTCGACGTATGTCAGGCATGCGTAAAAGCACTTCCTTTTTCGAGTAACACGCCAGCAGTGAAGACGCACTCTCTGCTCCACGAAAAAATTGCAAGGTAAGATCCGCATCCATCGGGCTGCGCCTTACACTGGCGTTTTGCCGCTACCCAGCAGCACAATTCACATCACATAGCTTTAGGATAGGAGCAGCAACAGCAGCGGCAGCTCGGGGCATGTCAGACACACAGATAAGGCAACTAGGGAGATGGAAGTCGGACGCATTCAAAAGATACATTAGGAACAGTAGCCGTTCTTCGTCACTCTAAATACTAGGACAGCCTTGCTCTTACCCAGACATGTTTCAGTCAGTATGACCCGATCGGGAGTGAAGATACTGCCTCCTCGTTCTTGGTTTCTATTGGTTACAGGTCCTGGGGGCTCCCGGACTTGCGGATGCTAACAGACAATGCCGGCGGACAAGAGCGCAGCAAAGACAACAAAAAAAGACGGGCAACCCCCACAAGACAGTATGTATGTGTTCACTCTGCTTGTGTACAAAGGAACTGTTCACTGGTTACATAGTATGTTCTTGTGTGCAACAGTATGTTCCAGGTGCGTGTGCGCGCGGAGGATGTATGTGTGCGCGCGAGTGGCTGTGCGCGGGCACGCGCGTGTGGGTGTAGCTATGTTGATGACCTATGAACGCAATATTTGGTGCGTATGTGTTTTCTACTCATATTCTAAGATGTTGAATTGTTAAAACTTGTAAAGCGCCCGACAGCCTACGTTGTTAGGTTTGGTGCTATAGTAATTGTCATTATTTTTATTATGATTTCGTAATCCTCAGACAGTCAACGCGCTTAGGTCCATTACCTTCCGGTTATGACTCGGGGGTCAACACTTCATGCCCAAAAAATGAGCAAGAAGTGTCTCATGGCGCTTTCCCCCCTTCAGTCAAACTCAAAGTTCAGATCCCAGGGGATTGATGTTTTAACCCCTTCAGCAGTGTTGGAAAGAAATCGGCGCAAAGCGCTGGTCAGAAATCGAAAGAAATACTGGATTATAGCCGTTAACTGGCAAACAAATGGTATTGTCCTTATGAAACTGTTGTGACTTGAATGTTGAATCCAGTTACCTGGCAAACAAATATTGTCCTTTTGAAGCTATTGAAGGGTTTAATCGTCGAATTCCATTACCTGACAAACAAAAGGTATTGTACATTTGAAGCTAAGGTTGAATTTTATTCGTTGAATTCCTCACTTGCAGAAAACAAAGTGATCAAAGAAAAACACTTAAAGTAATGGGACGTAAAGTTACGAAATTACAGAGAAAATGAATTCTGAGGTTTACAGGTTCACTATTATATGTACCTGTTCATATACCCACCGGGTATAATGCTTGTATATGAAAAAGTGACACATTATAATTTCACTCCTCATGAAGTGGACCTAAGCGCAATACAATATCTTTGTGAAAAAGATGTTCTTTCAGTACCTGAGGCAAAAATCCTCCCAATACGAATTTTTACAGGACACCTCGTTTACGAAAA
>JADBJO010007644.1:12500-14162 GCA_016801955.1 Conus betulinus | reverse complement strand
GGGTTGTGGGGCAGAAAGGAAACTGAGGGGATGTGGGTGTGTGGTGTGTGTGTTGTGTTGTGTGTGTGTGTGGTGTGTGTGTGTGTGTGTACAAACACGTGCACGCACGCACGCGCGCGCGCGCGCACACACACACACCGCGCGCGCGCAAAACACACACACGCACACACACACACACCACACACACAACACACACACACACACACACATTTTCGATGTGCGTCTGCATGCGCGTGCGCATAAGGCCAAAGTATATGCGTGCGCGTGTGAAAGGCTTGTAGACGGTTTTATTTTAATTTTTTTCCTTCTCTGTTCCAATCAAAACCCGGAGACAATTCCAGGCAAGACGACAACCACTTATGAATATGCAGGCGACAGTTACAGGCACTAAAGCTCTGAAGTGCAAGACCATTGAAACTTGGGGGAAAAAAATTCCAGCGCTGTTCTGATAAGGAAGGAATTACGAGTGAAACTGAAACCAGTTGATGATCACAACTCGCCCTCGTTTTTCTTTCACAAAAAGCTGCCACTGGACAGCAAGACAGAAATAAGTAAATAATCAGGCCTATAGCTATATAAAATCTGATACATGGTGTATGATACGACGTGGTGACAACTCTGTAACATATTCTGCATTGGCATGCACACTGACTCATGACTGCGGAAGATCAAAAATAGAAAAAGAGCAGGTTTACCTATCTGAATCCAAGATCAGCCCAGCACTGTCGCCAAACTATATCCAGGGCACAATGTCAGTCAAGGATTTCACTTTTCCTTCTCACACAACAGCAACGACACTGTTCCACCTGGCTCCACTCCACTGACAGTCTTGTCACACACTCTTCTTCTGCTGGCCCAGTCATTGGCGTGTCTTTGGAATACTGCCATAAACATGCAAGAGGTTTCAGTTGCACACACCTCATACGTCTCTTACTTTGGCTGATCGCTGTCCGTGTGGCTATGTGGCCACACGCCACAATTAGGATTTTGCTTCGAATCACTCGATCTATAATCCACATGAGCGTTTTGAGGCCTAGCATAAGTTTGAGCCAGCGTTTGATATCAAACATATAAACTGATCAGAAAAACAACACCCACCCACCTCACCCCCACCATCACTATCACCAATCGTTTCATTTTTTTTTTTTTTTACATCGATGACATCATTCACAATCTTCAAATACATGACCTTTCCCCTTAGCTGACGTCACATTTCAGGCCCTTTTCATTTGCTCGTGACCCTATCTTTGCACCACGTGCTTCCCCCCCCCCCCCCCCCCCCCCCCCCCCCCCCCCCCCCCCCCCCCCCCCCCCCCCCCCCCCCCCCCCCCCCCCCCCCCCCCCCCCCCCCTCCCCAAAATTGTCCCATTCCTTTTATTTTAATCTGTCTGCTTGGAACCACCTGACGTGTGATTTGATGGGCATATAAAAGGAGAGAATGTAAATCAACTTTCAGACACAATCACAGTTCTCATAACGGTCTAATCATGCCTGTCTTTACATGCTCGACTCCTTAAGCAAGGCCTTGGGGGCATTAGTTTTGATGTATAGCCTGTACACAACTTTTCTGTGATCCTGGTGGGAAAAATAATGCCCTCATGAAATATTTCAATCGATTCTCACAAAAAAAAAAAACAGTTTGCATTGCACCCACACACTTGG
>JADBJO010007644.1:0-5000 GCA_016801955.1 Conus betulinus | reverse complement strand
CGGATTTTTTTAATTCGAGAAAAAAAAAAAAAAAAAAAAAAATCAAATGTTGTTCAGGAATTTGTCATCTGAGGTTGAATACCAAAGTGCGCAGAACGGTACCAGTTTGGTTCCCCAATCGTCACAGGCCTACGTGTCTCTGTATGGGCGGCGGGCGGCTTGATGGAAGTTCTGGTTAACATCTGGTCATGACTGTAATATCAGGCCCCAACAGCAGTGGTCAGGCAAGAGGGCGAACGTTCCAGCAATGCCTCTGCACACAGGACCCGGTTTAATTTAAGGGGGGGGGGGGGGGGGGGGGGGAGGGAGGGGAGGAAGGAGGGTCTAGGGAATGTGGAACGCCCTTCACCCCCACCCCTCCTCCTTCTCCCCACCCCCACACCCGAAACTCTTGTGGTGGCAACACGGTATTGTCCCCCTACCCCCTACTGGAGCAGGAGGGGGAGGGACTGTTGTGAGGGGGTTCGTGGGGTGAGATCAGAAGCGGGAGAAAAAAGAAATCTATCCTCACAACTAAGATTCATGACTTGAGGGGGAAACCCGTATTTCTGGCGAAGACGCAGCGGCTGTCGATTTCTGGCTGTTTCGGAGCAAGGGAGTGCAGGAGCTGGCATTCTTTGCTCTGTCATTTTGCACTGAAACGAAACGTTTTTGGTTTTTTTCCAGATCCACAAGTCCGGCCATAAGAATCGATGGTAGCGCTTGTATGTGTGTGCATGTGCACACAACGCGCGCCCATTGAATGGTGCGAGTGCTAATATGTGTGTGCGCGTGCGCGAGCATTCGATGATGATGTGTGCGAATTTATAGATAGATGTGTGTGTGTGTGTGTGCGTGTGTGTGTGTGTGTGTGTGTGTGTGTGTCCGCGTGTGTGTGTGTGCGTGAACGCGTGCGTGCGCAGGCGCTTAAGCGTATGCGTTTTTTTTTTCTTGGTTTGGTTTGTCTTTGTTTTTTTTTTTTTTTTTTTTCCCTTGCCTGTGACTTGCGTGGGCTCTTGGCGGCCCACCATTTTCTCAGAAAACGGAGAACACCAGTCCGCCCCCTCCCCCCCCCCCCCCCCCCCCCCCCCCCCCCCAGTCATACAGAGCCCAGTGCGAAGCTAGGGAGTCCTTCTTCATACATTACCTTCTTTATATCTATATCTCCCCCACCCCTCCCTACCCCACCCTTTTTTTTTAATAAACAGTAACACCTTCTGACTAGTCCATGTTAGACTCAAGTGCATTTTCTTTCTTTCTTTCTCTTCTTCTTCTTCTTCTTCTTTTTTTTTTTTTTTTTTTTTTTTTGTCTTTTCTTTTCATTTTTTTTTTTTTTGCTTGCTGAAAAAAACACGATACGTAACTAATTCTGAACACAACTAGACTTGCACGTTCTCTCCAGCGCTTGAAAACGAGAGGCAGAAGAGATATGTGTGGGAGGGATGGGAAAGAAGGGGAGGGGGTGGGGGTGGGGGTGGGGGGTTGGGGTGAGTACATGCTTGCGTGTTTGTGCATTCCCAGGTGATTTGTAAATACAGACGTTGTTTTTCTCAGGAACGACTGGGACAAACCTATTGCAGCTTAAAGTCTACGTAATTCAAGAACCGGAAGATTTACATCTGCAAGTTTCGTAGGTTTGAGGCTGAAGTAGCAGCAGATTTTAGTTTCGTTTGGTGAAGCAGTGTGTGTGTACCAGGGATGGCATGGACTGAGAGGCGGCCAAAGTTCGACAGCAGTTGTCATTGATATGACAGTTTGGGTGATTACCTACACCACGCAGAGTTGGAGAAAGTGTCTGCTTTGTTTGTGTTATTATCCTAGCAAATGTCACATTCATGGCCCACACTAAATCAAAACCCTGTTACATAACTACTGTGTGAAACAGATCTTGTTTCCTTCAAATATTAAAAGTAAATGTATTTCAAACAGGTATTCTTATCTTTCCAAACTGAGAACAGCAACATGCAATTCCGAAGATCTGGGTGTTTCCCGATCAAATTCACTTCTTTATCTCAACGGAACGGAAAGCACGACCGAAGAAAAAAATGTGTTCAGTGGCATTGGGTGTCGAAAGTAGGCGGTGATGGATGAGAGAGAGAGAGAGAGGAGAGAGAGAGAGAGAGAGAGAGAGAGAGAGAGAGATCTAAACTTTAGTTTTGCCATTTTTCACTTCACTCCGCACACTTCAGTATCCATTGTCGTCGACCATGAAGCCATGAAAAATACATGATAAGCGCTAACAGTAGATTCATACATCGTCACACATTTTAGCTCAACAAATTATATGCGATATTCTTTCTTCGAAAATCACTAGCTTCTGCGGTATATCTTGCAAATGATTTGGTGGTATTTTGTTCATTCTTACTGGATGGAATTGTCTTTTCGTCTTCGCAAATAAATAGCTACATGTATGCTAATCCTCTATCTGGAATCCTCCTCTGCGTTAACAACATTATGAGTGACTGGCCAACCACGTTGAACAACAATGGAATGTTCCTTCACACTCGAACCGTTTGGTTAAACTGACATGACATCCCCGTTTACACAGTAATGGGATGTTCTTTTGCCTCAAACCACATGGTTAACTGATGTCATGTTTTCACAGCAACTGAGGTATTCCTTCATTCAAATCATGGTTAACTGATGTCATGTTTCACAGCAATGAGGTATCCCTTCATTCAAATCATGGTTAACTGATGTCATGTTTCACAGCAATGAAATGTTCTTTCATTCAAAGCATGTTATCTGACTTCATGTTTGTACAGCAATGGATGCTCCCACCAATGTGTGGACATTTCCTCTGATTGCACCGTTAAGCTGACTGATGTGGCACAGTTGCTTTGGGCGTGCCCACCGCCAGTATCTCAGGGTCACTTTTGCTGAACCCGAGCTCCAAAACAGATTACCTCCCTTGCAGATTCCTGACATCGTCTCTTCATGCTGTACACGGGACCTCGTGTATTGTCTCATACAAAAGAGTAGCACTCACACCATTATTTAAGGTCACGTGGAAAGGGAGGAAGGGATAGTAGAGGGATGAGGGAGAAAGGGGAGGAAAAAATAGACACTCTGCACACTACTTAAGCCGTACTGACCAGTCGTTGTTGGCTCTATGATTAGGGTTGGGGATTCCCAGCTGGAGGGTCGTGGGTTCGGTTCCCATCAAAGCTTTTTATTTGTAGATTTTTTCGGGCATAATCGGCCACTTCTTGGAGCTGCTTTTGCTTTCAGCTTAGCTGGGAAGATTTCGAACCAGACGGTCGAATTTCAATCCATAAACGCATTTGTCTCTGAGGGTGTTGCTAAAATTTTCTAACCAGCACTGCAGGTGGCTGTAATATACGGGCCTGGTTGACACAAGGAAATCTTACAAAAAGAAGAGCAGAATCCAGCCCTGTCAGGCAGTTTCATACTGAAATGGAACTCCCTAAGATCATCTTCATCATCTTTATTTTCATCGATTAGAAGTTTTAGAAAAAATACAATGTCAAGTTCTATGGCCCTCTTTATGGGCCCAGGGGGGCCTCCCTGCTGTCATGGTGACTTCTGTTTCGATTTTCCTCTCCACGTCTGTATCCTTGATGTGTTCGCATCGAGTCATTGGAATCGGAGAGTTCAAGGGGATGTCTTTGGACGGACATGGTGGCGCTCTGTTGAAGATGATGTTCACTTACAACAAAGCAAATATTGTCGTCAGTAGAGGGCTTAGTAGGTGGTGACCTGGGTAATGTTGAATCACAACAGGCACCTCTGTTACACACTGAAGTGACTCGGCAGCAGCGAAATGTCTGCTGTGGTGGGTTGCCTCCTGACGACTTGATACTGACTGCTCCCTGTGGACTGCCGGTGGTCGGGGCTGTGTTGGGATGAGCCAAGATGTGGACAGGAGCCGGAAGGAACGGCATGGGATTATTGCCACTGAAGTGCCACAGAAGATGGGGGGGGGGGGGGGGGGGGGGGGGGGGGGGGGGGGGGGGGGGGGGGGGGGGGGGGGGGGGGGGGGGGGGGGGGGGGGGGGGGGGGGGGCGAGGAGGAGAAGAAAAGCGTCGAACCATGTAGGTCTGTCCGGGTTTCTCTCGCTTCAAAGCCAACCACGGTGTCTGGTAGGCCACTTCACTTCTTTACCTTGACGTCCAACTTCAATCTTTGTTTGTTTTTTGTTTTGTATCATACATGTTTAACGTCAAACACATCATCTATGGGTTACAGGGCAGGGTGGGAATAATCTTCCCATGGGAGGAGGCGGGAGGAGTGGGCGGGGGTGTGTGGAGGCTATCTTACATTAAACACTCCCCCCCCCCCCCCCCCCCCCCCCCCCAGCGACAACACATTAACATGGATAACGAAAATGACGTTTCAGGAGCCATCCTGATTCGAACTCACGGCGCTTCAGTGACTGCGAACTCAGTCCTTTACCACTAGGCCATCCAGGCATCCATCATCATCATGAGGGCTTTGCTGAATGTTAAACAGTACTTCGGGAGCCGGTTTGCACGCTAGACTTCCAGGAAGATCAGTGCTATAAACAGTGGGGCTGGGCTGAAAGGGAAGGGGCGAGGGCAGCTCTAGAAGACTGGGGGATGATGGGGGAGCAAGGGGGTAGGAAGGCCAGGGGGTGTACGGATGCTTGGGGAGTAAGAAGACATGCAGGGTGGACTGCGGGGGAGGGAGGGGGGGGGTGCATTTTTTTTCATATCCATAGAGCCGTTGGAACAGTTCCCCCCTCTCTCCCCCGTCCCTTTTCTTTCCCTCAATCCCCTGCCCCCACCCACTTCCCCCCCACTCTCCTTTTTCTTTCCTCCCGCTGCTCCAGTTTTTCACTTACTGTCAGTCACACTATTTCCTCGGTGTTCGTTCGGATTTCCCTGGACCTAGCCCTGATCATTTTTGTTCTTGTCCATTGCCAGCTGTATGTATGGAACCGTCATTGTCAGGCCGGCGTGGACCCACCCTCCACAGGAGACTCTGCACTGCCCTTGCTGCATTCTAACCTTCCCTACATGTCATTTCTTATCAAGATC
>JADBJO010007643.1:94821-109325 GCA_016801955.1 Conus betulinus | reverse complement strand
TTTCAGGTGATGGATAGAAGGATTTGTATTTTTTCCACTAATTTTCCTGATTACTTTCCATACTTTCTTCTTGGATGTCTTTGAAGTCAACTTGGAGCAGAAGTCTCTCCAAGACTGACATTTACACTTTTTGAAAATGTAGCGAGATTTGGCACGGAGAGTTTGGTGAGCCCTTGCGTAAGGTATTGATGGCCTGTGACAGACAACACGTTGAGCCTTCTGGCGGTGATTGTGGATTTTTTGACACTCAGCATTAAACCAGGGAGTTTTTGACATCTGAGGTTTGGTGGTAGAAGCCGGAATGATGTTCTTGGCACAGCTGATGATGATGTTTCTCAAGGTTTCAGCAGGGTCAGGACTTTTGAAGAATCTGATCCTCCACTAATTCTTTTTGTATGTTCATAGCAAAAAGATCCCAGTAGCTGTAGGGAGATTCTAGCAGCTAAAGCTTGAAGAGAAGATTTACGGTTGACAGGGCTGAACAACAAAGATTTGTGGATGAGTAACGAGACCCCACCTGAAACTCCAAGAGCTGTAGGTTGGGCTGGTTTAGACAGTACGTTAAAACCGGAAACAGAAAAGGACTCTTCTTTGAGCATCTGTGTTTCCTGAAGAGCTACTACAGCTGGCTTTAAATCTTAGCAAAGAAGTTGAAGCTCCTCAAAATTGGAATGGAGACCTCGGATATTCCAATGGAAGATTGTTGAGTCCATCATAAAAGAGATATGGTAAAGGAAAATAAATCTTGTAACTCTTCACCAGCAAGTTCCTTTCATTCCATGTCGACATCTTCTAGATCTGAGAGAACTGCAAATCTGTTGGTGTTTCTCTCCGCTTTTTTCTCTCAATCTGATAAAATATTAGGTGCTTTCTTTTCAGGCGGCTTTGTCTTTCCTCCAGAACCACCAGCTCCCGTGTTGACAGCTGTAGGGTGCCCTTTGGAGGATTTTGAGGGGGCAGTCTTGTCCTGAACTTCAACCACTTCCACTCTCTGCCGCCCTGAAGGGCCTGTAGTCTTTTACCCCCTGATGGTCTGGGGGCGGGAGCGGGCTCTGAAGACTGAGTCGTGTCTGAAGGCGATGACTGCTTGGGTTCGTGGCATGCAGTGGTTCTGCCTGAGGCTACAGACTTGGTTTCTGGCTCTCTCTTGGCAAACGAGGATTTGACCATCTGCACGCCAATGCTGACTGTTGTTGGCTTCCTTACTGCAGCTGCAAACGAGAGCCCAGCAGTTGGTTCACTTTTCATCACAATCTTTTTCGCCTCAAAAAACGGGAGATTCGCTGTTAAGCCTTTTTCCTTCAACCAGTCTGGGCAGGTCTTTGATGATGATGGGTGCTTGCCTCCACAGTTGGCACAGAGTGGTGGACTGTCACACACACCCTGGTGGACTGGCTGGCAGCAGGTATCACACACCTCTTCTTCCGTGCATCTATCCCTCACATGGCCGAACCTCTGGCACTTGAAACAGCGCAGAGGGGACGGGATGTAGAGTGACACTGAGACTCTCAGGTAGCCCACCGTGATCGACTCCGGGAGAGAAGTAGAGCAGAGGTCAAGAAGAGGGTGTCAGTCGGAACTCTGTCATTGCCTTTGTGCACAAGTACACGATGAACGTGGGGTCACTCCTTGCGATGCCAGTTCAGACTTGATTTCTGCCTCCGACACTCCTCTCAGATCTCTGCACCGATTACTCCCTTTGAAGAGTTGAGAGTTTTTGTGTGGAGACACCCTGATCGGTCGATCAACCAACGTCGTCGATTTCAATAGCATTTCTGAGTGCAGCTTGGAAGAGCACTCAACCAGAAGTGACCCGTTCCTCAATCTTTTGACGCTCTTTGGCTTGCCGCTGAGGCCATTGATTCCCTTTCGCAATCGCAAAAGGACTCAGGCCCCACAGAGGTCTATCTTCATCCGTCCCCCTCAACAATCAGCCAGCTGGGCCAGAAGCTAGAAGGGTTCTTGTCTGATGTTCTGAATCCGTATCCGTATCTGTTCCTGAATCTTGCCTGTGTCTTTTTTTTAGTTTTTTGGTGCCATACTGTATTGATTAAAATTCATCTCTCTCGATTCCCACCCACCACCGAGTCCCAACAAGGGGGATGCCCATTTTATACGGAATTCCAGTATATCAGGGCACCAGGATTTCAAAAGAGATATACAC
The DNA here is from genome assembly GCA_016801955.1 of Conus betulinus. Lineage (NCBI taxonomy): Eukaryota > Metazoa > Mollusca > Gastropoda > Neogastropoda > Conidae > Conus > Conus betulinus. The sequence goes on along the minus strand of JADBJO010007643.1, from coordinate 107,161 downwards.
AGGCCTGAAAACATCCCTGCCACAGAAGCTCCCAAACCCGTTTTGACCCGAGCCGCCGCCTTCTAGCCTGAGCTAGGGCATGCATGCGACCAGCCGCTTGATTGAAGTGGGCCACTTCCACCACCTGTCTAGAGGAAGTCCAGGCCAAAGAGGCGTTTTGACTTGATGCACAGCAGTCACATCAGCGGTCTCAACCTCCAGGATCCTGTTTCTCCCCCATCACAGGACGCACCGCACGGCAAACACGGTAGGCCTGAAGAAGACCACAGAGAAAAGAAGAGTGTGGGAAAGAAGACCTGAAGGGAGATGAAGATAGAAAAGAACCAAATAAGAAAGCAGAAAATAAAAGGAAAAAGGTGATTACTATTAGTCAGGATCCTCACCCTTAGCCTATCTGACATGGGAGGCCCTACCAAGGGCATCAACTCCTTACCACGTTTTGCTTAGGCCAGACAGCAACTCGACTTTTCAGGCCCAGAAGCATTTAAAAAAAAAACTAGCCTATCTTCAAGTATGGATGCCCCCGCCAGCAAAGCCTAAGGGATCATGGGACCGTGCAAGCCCTCCGACCACAACAAGGTTGCAACCCCTGGAGGGCGTTGATTGAAAAAGGAAGATTGTACTGGCAGCAGACTGAACGGGGTTGAAGTTTTCTTCACAGCCGCAGCATATGAACACACTGTTGATGTCTGACTACCAACAGCTTGTTTGTGCACTTCAAAGACGGAAATTTTCTTTTCAGTTTTTACTCTTTGGATGGTGGACTCCTGGATCTAAACAGGGCAGTTTGCGTGAGGAGGAGGGGTGGTCGCCACTGCAGTTCGCACAGTGAGCCGGGTCTTTACACAGCCCATCATGGGTTGCCTTCCAACAAACACCACACACCTCCTCCCCAGAACAGTGGTCTCTGACATGTCCAAACTTCTGGCATTTGAAACACTGCATCAGGGATGGAACATACAGTTGGACACAGACGTTCAAGTATTCTACTTTAATAACCGTAGGTAAAAGGTTGCAGAATATCAGAAAGAGGGTGCTGGTGGGCACTCTTTCTGCACCTTTATGGACTGTCACCTTATGCACCTCTGTCACACCTGGGATGATGCTAGTTCTGTCTTGATCTCCGCCTCTGAGACACCTTTCAAATCCAGGCACCGAATAACTCCTTTGGACGAATTCAACTGCTTATGGGCAGACACCTAGATTTCTCTGTCCACGAGCCTTGTTGCCCTCAGCAACTGTTCTGATTGCTTAGATAAGATAAGATAATGTTGCTTATAGCCCAGCCGACCGCAAAGGGCCACATCAGGGCTGTCACCACGTTAAAATCAACTCACCAGTCATTTAAAAAAACAAACAAAAAAAAAAAACTTTCACACATCTCTTTAAATGATATCTTCTAGACACGCACCAGAAACTTCGTTAAAAATCTTTCTTCCGTAAAATCTTAAATCAGATGAAAAATGTTAATCTCTCTCAAAAACCCAAAGATCACATCATCAGGTGGGACATCTCTGAACAGGATTTTCATGGAATCTGCTGTAAAAATGTTTGTGTCTCACATCGTGCAAGTCCCAACACTCCAAAGAATATGTTTCATTGTGAGTGGCACATGACATGGAATGCACCAGGGAGCTTCTTCACTCTTTAAAAGGTAGGATTGAGTAAAATACGAATGGCCGGTGTGCAGCCGGCACAGAACTGTTTCTTCTTTACGACCACCAGACGTAGATGAGAGGAACTCCTTTAGGTTTGGACAGATCTGAAAGAGCTTGTTGTCCGTCTGTGTATTCCAATCCTCCTGCCAGAGATCTCTGACATAATCGTTAATTTTGGGTTTCAGATCTGAGCAGGGGATAGGTGTGTTTGACAGTTTCTCTCTTGTGGCATTCTTGGCCAAACGATCAACCATTTCGTTCCCTCCGATGCCAACATGACCAAGAACCCAAGCCAGAGGAATGTTGTAGCCGTCTGCTTTCAACTTGGTAAAAAGTTCAAAAAAGTGTAAAACTTCGGGGTGCTGAGGATTGCGGCCAGCTATGGCCTCCAAAATGGACAGTGAATCCAACAAAACCAGAAAGTCCGTCTTCATAGATTGTGAGATTATCCTTATTGCCAGAATCAGAGCTGTAAGTTCAGCAGAGTAAGCAGAAGCGTCTGAAGGAATATGTTCTAACAGTATTTGAGAAGGCGCACCAGGGCAGTAGGCTGCACACAGCCACTCCATCTTCAGACTTGGAACTGTCAGTGAAAATTTTCTGATACGATGAGAATTTCGAACAGAGCTCAGCATATGTTGATAACACTTGACTGGGTCTTTTTCAGAACAACTATATCATTTGAGAATTGGTGATAAAGACCGAAACAAAAGACGGGGTCAAAAAAGAAAACAAAAACAATGCACAACGTTTCGACTCTTAGAGTCTTTTTCAAGTGACATGAAAACGACAGTACACGCAAATTTTGCTGTGTTAATGACGTAATGAACGGGGAGATGCAGATAAAAAACCAAAGACGTCACAATAAATTTTGACGTGATAAGAACTCAAAACACACACACACACAAAATAAAATAAAATAAAATAAAGGAGACTGGGTAAACACAGGCTAAGAAAGGTGAGTGAATGGAAATCAGAGGAAATCTGGTTTGAAAGTAGACAGTTGTTGTGGGAGGGAGGGGGCAAAGAGGGAGGGGGAGGGAGGGAGAAGGGGAAAAAAAAACAAACAAAAACTTTCTCTCACACACACACACACACACACACACACACACACACACACTCAGCATACAACGCCTTGTATGCCAGAGAGCTGGTAGACCTTTCCGAAAAGCTGCAAAGCTGCAAAACGAATCTCTTGTGTGAAAAAGGTCCACGAAGGCTCATCTGGAAACTTGGAAAAATCGGACACAACTCCTAGGTCTAGACCTGCATTCCGCACACGAGGCTGCATACGAAGGCCAAATGGTGGAATACAGTTAGGGTTGTTTTCGAATTTGCTTTGGAACTGAGGGTCAAAGACACAGTCATAGGCAGGGTTCTCCGGTTCAGAGAACAGTCTGATATAGTAGTTCAAAGATAGTTTCAGCCTGCGGTTGGACAGTGAGGGTTCACCTGCCTCTGCGTACAGGCTGTACACAGGGGTGGTGCGGAATGCTCCAAGACAGAGACGAAGCCATTGATGGGTGATAGGGTCCAAGAGTTTGAGGTAAGATGGTCTTGCAGAGCCGTACACAGCACAACCATAATCCATTTCAAAGAAACTGGCGGCACCGGCGCGCGGCGGCACATATTTCCTGTGCCAAAAAAATGTCGGTCAGGCGAAGGGGTGGTAGCGATTTCTCGCTCAATGAAGCACTTGAAATCATATTACAGAGTGGATCTGGTGATGAGGAGAGTGAAAGAGAGATAGAAAACTTTGAAAGAGAAGAGGAAAGTGAATTGTTTGAAGATGCAGCCTTCCCTTCATCTTCTGATTTGGTGTTGTAAAAGAACGGAATAGAATGCAAACAAAGCATTTTTTCTTCTTGTCAGACATGTTTTTCAACGCACAGTTGTGTGTACACATTGAAAGTAAATGATTTGAAATTGCTGTGCTCGATTAGTTGAGTGTTTGTTCTTTCCTGTGACACCTAACACAAGACTGTCAGTTGTTGTCTAGCAACCGTAAAAATAAATTAAAAAGGGGTCAAATATGTGCATCGGCAGGGAGTGAGCGCTACGCGTGAGCATGCAGCGGCAGGGAATCATGCTGTCAGTGCCGCTCTCGGCTGGACAGTATTAAGAAACTAGCCTATCTTCAAGTATTGATGCCCCCGCCAGCAAAGCCTAAGGGATCACGGGACCGCGCAAGCCCTCCGACCACAGCAAGGTTGCAACCTCCGGAAGGTCATTTCCACAAAAAGGAATTATCTTCTATGAAGTGTGCATACAAATCTTCCTAATTTTTGTAAAATCTGGGCATGGGAGAGGGGCAGAGTTACACTCTAAAAGTCTGATTGCAGTTGAAGAAGTTTGTGTCGAAATTATTTTTTTTATGTATTTGTTTCAGTCTGTCATCTTTGTGGTATTTTTGTCAATTGTGTACAAAATATGTCGAGACTGTATGTGTAAACAGATCTGCAAAATTTGTACATTCAGTGATACTGTGTAGAAAAATTACCATTGATTCCAGATGGTAACTAATTACAGCTGTCGTTCTAGAACTTTGGTTTGAGGAAATGCAACATCTAACATGTCTAACTTTTTATGTTTGACCTATCCCCAGAATTTTGGGAGAGTCATTAGTTGTGTTACTGGTCTTTCCCTGCTGTGCCATCTGTAACCCACACATATACTGCACATTACAACCAGGTATGGATCACTCACCTCCTGTCCAAGTTCCTTCAGTCTGTCTTTGAACTTGCTGATTTTGGCATCCTGATCAGCCAGAAGAACCAAGAGATCATCCTGCTCTTTCTTCAGTGTGTCCAGTTCTTCACGCAATACCGCTTTCTCCCCACTCTCTGCCACCTTCTCATCTTCAAGTACCTGCCAACATAGGTAAGTAAGGTAAGGTAAGGTAATGTTGCTTATGGCCCAGCCCAACTGCAAAGGGCCATATCAGGGCTATCACCGTGTTGAAGTTAACTCACAAGTCGTTCATTAACACACTCTTTTTTAAATACATCTAAAAACACACCGGAAATTTTGTTAAAAATCTTTCCTCTATAAAATCTCAGATCCAATGAAATATGTTAACATCTTCCAAGAATTCAAAGATTGCATCAGGCGGAACATCTCTGAAGGTTTTCATGGAATCTGCTGTAAAATGTTTGTGTCTCACATCATGCAAGTCCCAACACTCTAAAAAGAATATGTTTCACTGAACATGATGTGGAATGCACCACGAGCCTCTTCACTCTTTAAAGGTATGAACGAGTAAAATACGAATGGCCTGTGTGCAGTCGACATAGAACTGTTTCTTCTTTGCGATCACCATAGTGGATGAGAGAGGAAATATTTTAGGTTTGGACGGATTTGAAAGAGTTTGCTATCCATCTGTGTATTTCAATCCTCCTGCCAGAGGTCTCTGACATAATTATTAACTTTTGATTTAAGATCTGAGCAGGGTATAGATATGTTTGACAGTTTCCCTGTTGTGGCATTCTTGGCCAAGTGATCAGCCATTTCATTCCCTCCAATGCCAACATGACTGGGAACCCAAGCCAGAACAATGTTGTGACCTTCCGCTTTCACATGGTAAAAGTAAATAAAAAAAAAAAAGAAAAAAAGTGTAGAAGTTTGGGATGATGGAGGAGGTTACGGCCAGTTATGGCCTCCAGAGCTGACAGCCAATCAGATAAAACCAGAAAGTCCTTCTTTGTAGACTGAGAGATTCTCTTCAGTGCTAGAACCAGAGCAGAATAAACAGAAGCATGTGATGCATCTGATGGAATATGTTCCAATATTTGAGAAGGAGCACCAGGGCAATAGGCTGCACAGGCCACTCCCTCCTCAGATTTGAAACTGTCAGTGAAAATTCTTTTGAAGGATGGAAACTTGGAACACAGTTCAGCAAAAAGGGACTTGTAGGCCATGGAACTAGTGGAATCTTTCTGGTATGCAACTAAATCAAACCGGATCTCTGAAGTGAGAAAGTCCATGCAGGGTCATCAGAAAACTTAAGATAAGATAATGTTGCTTATAGGGATCTCTGAAGTGAAGAAAGTCCATGCAGGGTCATCAGGAAACTTAAGATAATGTTGCTTATAGCCCAGCCCACTGCAAAGGGACACATCTAAATGCCTAAATATTTTTTTTATATATCAAAATTTAAACAAAAGAAGCCCAGATTCAAAATCTTCATTCAATTTCCTTCAAAAATCATATATATTTCATTTACATATCTTTTATAGTTTCTCAGCTAGAATTTTTTGTTAATTGTTACACCCAAATCATTAGATTTCCCTGGCACTGGAAAAGCCTTTGTTTATACTACTCCCAGGCAGTCAACGGGTTAAGATAAGATAAGATAATGTTGCTTATAGCCCAGCCAACCACAAAGGGCAGTATCAGGGCTGTCACCACGTTAAAATCAACTCACAAGTCATTCATTCACACAATTCTTTAAAACACATTGAAAAACTCATCCGAGGTAAGGTAAGGTAATGTTGCTTATAGCCCAGCCGACCGCAAAGGACCACATCAGGGCTGTCTCCACGTTAAAATCAGCTCACAAGTCATCTTAAAAAAAAAAAAAAAAAAAAAAAACAACTTTCACATATCTCTTTAAATTACATCGTCCACTAACGCACCAGAAATTTTGTTTAAAAATCTTTCTTCCATAAAATCTTAAATCAGATGAAGAATGTTAATCTCTCTCAAACACTCAAAGATCACGTCAGGTAGGAAATCTCTGAACAGGGTTTTCATGGACACTGCTGTAAAATGTTTATGTCTCACATTGTACAAATCCCAACACTCTAAAAGAATATGTTTCACTGTGAGTGGAACATGACATGGAATACACCATGGAGCTTCTTAACTCTTTAAAAGGTAAGAGATAAAATAATGTTGTTTATAGCCCAGCCGACCGCAAAGGGCCACATCAGGGTTGTCACCATGTTAAAATCAACTCACCAGTCATTAAAAAAAAACAAAAAAAAAACAACAACAAAAAAACCTTTCACACGTCTCTTTAAATGATATTGTCTAGAAACGCACCAGAACTTCGTTAAAAATCTTTCTTCTGTAAAATCTTAAATCAGATGAAAAATGTTAATCTCTCTCAAAAACCCAAAGATCACATCAGGTGGGACATCTCTGAACAGGATTTTCATGGACTCTGCTGTAAATGTTTGTGTCTCACATCGTGCAAGTCCCAACACTCCAAAAGAACATGTTTCACTGTGAGTGGCACATGACATGGGTCGCACCACGGAGCTTCTTCTCTCTTAAAAGGTAGGAATGGGTAAAATACGAATGGCCGGTGTGCAGCCCGGCACAGAACTGTCTCCTCCCTATGACCACCAGACGTAGATGAGAGGAACTCCTTATGGTTTGGACGGATCAGAAAGAGTTTGTAATCCGTCTGTGTATTCCAATCCTCCTGCCAGAGGTCTCTGACATAATCATTAATTTTGGGTTTCAGATCTGAGCAGGGGGTGTATATGTTTGGACAGTTTCTCTCTTGTGGCATTCTTGGCCAAACGATCAACCATTTCATTCTCTCCGATGCCAACAAGACTGGGAACCCAAGCCAGAATAATGCTGTAACCATCCGCTTTCAACTTGGTAAAAAGTTAAAAAAAAGTGTAAAAGTTCTGGATGCTGAAGGTTGCGGCCAGCTATGGCCTCCAAGGCTGACAGTGAATCCGACAAAATCTCAAAGTCTCCCTTCGTAGACTGTGAGATTATCCTCAGTGCCAGAACCAGAGCTGTAAGTTCAGCAGAGTAAGCAGAAGCATCTGAAGGAATATGTTCTAACAGTATTTGAGAAGGAGCACCAGGGCAATAGGCTGCACAGGCCACTCTATCTTCAGACTTGGAATCGTCAGTGAAAATTTTCTGATAGGATGGGATGTTTGAACAGAGGTCAGCATACAATGCCTTGTATGCCAGAGAGCTGGTAGACTCTTTGCGAAAAGATAAGATAAGATAATGTTGCTTATAGCCCAGCCGACCGCAAAGGGCCACATGAGGGCTGTCACCACGTTAAAGTCAACTCACCAGTCATTTAAAAAAAAAAAAAAAAAAAAAAAAAAAAAAACTTTCACACATCTCTTTAAATAATATCTTCTAGAAACGCACCAGAAACTTCGTTAAAATCTTTCTTCCGTAAAATCTTAAATCAGATGAAAAATGTTAATCTCTCTCAAAAACCCAAAGATCACATCAGGTGGGTCATCTCTCTGAACAGGATTTTCATGGACTCTGCTGTAAAATGTTTGTGTCTCACATCGTGCAAGTCCCAACACTCCAAAAGAATATGTTTCATTGTGAGTGGCACATGACATGGAATGCACCACAGAGCTTCTTCACTCTTTAAAAGGTAGGAATGAGTAAAATTCTTTGCGAAAAGCTGCAAGATCAAAACGAATCTCTGGTGTGAAAAAGGTCCATGGAGGCTTGTCTGGAAACCTGGAAAAATCAGACACAACTCCTAGGTCTAGACCTGCATTTCGCGCGTGAGGCTGCATACGAAGGCCAAACGGCGGAATACAGTTAGGGTTTTTTTCAAATTTGCTTTGGAACTGAGGGTCAAAGACAGTCATAGGCAGGGTTTTCCGGTTCTGAGAAAAGTCTGATATAGTAGTTCAAAGATAGTTATAGCCTGCAGTTGGACAGTGAGGGTTCACCTGCCTCTGCGTACAGGCTGAACACAGGGGTTGTGCGGAATGCTCCAAGACAGAGACGAAGCCCTTGATGGTGGATAGGGTCCAAGAGTTTGAGGTAAGATGGTCTTGCAGAGCCGTACACAGCACAACCATAATCCAATCTGGAACGGACCAAGGCTCTATAAAGGTGCAGCAAAGTTTTCTTATCAGCACCCCAGTCAGTAGAATATTCAGAGCTGTCTGGCAAGAAGTTCTGAGGTTTTTAATATGGCTTAGAAAGTTCAGTTTTTGATAAAAAATAACCCCCCCAGAAATTTGGCTTCCTTAACAGCTGGAATGGTGGACTTATCCAGAAGAATTTCAGGATCAGCAAAAAATTGACAAAAATTGTGAAAATGGACTGACTGGGTTTTGGTAGGTGAAAGGATAAACCCCTTTTCCTCGGCCCACTGTTGACACAAAGTTGGAGTCGACGCTGTACGCTGGCGTAAGAAGCTCCAACTGCGTACAGCGCGAAGAAGTCAACAAACTGAGAGGATTCAGAATGCTGGCCTACCGATTCCACAATTTCGTTGATTTTAATGCTGAAAAGGGCAGGAGAAAGGATGCTCCCCTGAGGTACACCTAACTCCTGCCCGTGGATGTCAGAGAGTGTGGTGCCAACACACACCTGGAATTGTCGATCAGCCAGAAAGTTTTCAATAAACAGAGGCAGATAACCACGAAAACCAAGTTTATGCAAATCCATAAGAATTCCTGATTTCCACGTGGTGTCATACGCTTTTTCAATGTTGAAAAAAGATAGCGACCACATGCTGCTTATTGATAAAGGCGTTGCGGATGGCGGTTTCCAGACGGACTAAATGGTCAACTTTTGAGTGGTACTTGCGGAACCCGCACTGTTCACTGGCCAAAAGGCCATCAGTTTTCCAGTTTCAACATCAGACAGGAGTTGACCACCTTTTCCATCAGCTTACAGAGGCAGCTGGTCAGAGCTATTGGGCGATAGTCTGATGGGTTGGTAGGGTCCTTTCCAGGCTTTGGGACGGGAATGATCAGGGCTTTCTGCCAGGAGGGCGGAAAGCACCCTGTGGTCCAGATATGGTTATAGACTTTAAGAAGGGTCTGGAGACAGCTTTCTGGAGGGTGTGTTTTCAAAACCTGATAATATGAATGTCATCCAGACCAGGGGCAGAATCATTGCAGTTTTAAGGCTGAATTTAGTTCACTGATTGAAAAGGAAGATTGTAGACTTCAGAGTTGTCTGATGTGAAAATGTATGAAGATTTCTCTCTGATTTGTTTGGTTCTTAAAAAGGCTGCAGATTTATTTGAAGATGAGGAATTCTGTTGGATGGTGGAGGCCAACAGATTGGCAACACCTTTTTGTCAGTGATCAGAGCATCAGCAAGTTTCAGGTGATGAATGAAGGGGTTGGTGTTCTTCCCTTTGATTTTTCTGATGATGTTCCAAACTTTTTTCTTTGAAGTTTTAGACGTTAGCCCGGAGCAGAAGTTTCTCCAAGACTGACGTTTACTGATTTTGAAAGTGTGTCTCGACTTGGCACAGAGTTTCTGATGGGCTCGAGCGTTGGGACCTGAAGATCGTTGGTATACCCGACGCTGAGCCTGTTTGTGTATTTTTTTAGATTTGTTGACAGTCAGAATTAAACCAAGGGTGTTTTGGGCAGTTGGGGTTTGTCGGAAGACATTGGAATACAGGTTTTTGAACAGTTTATCACAAAATCGGTCAGAGATTCTGCTGGGTCTGGACTCTGTAGAAAATCAATTTCCTGGAATTCTTTTGAAATATTGGTTGCAAACAGATTCCAGTTTGCCTTCTTATAATTAAGACGTTGTGAGGCAGAGGCGTTTTCAGTTATACGGGTTTTAAAAGAACAGGGAGGAATGGAGGTAAGTTGGGAGTTCCAACGTTCGGACAACACAAATCAAAGTCTGAAAGGGCATCTTCAAGAAGCAGACCTCTGGATGACGAATTCACACTGCCCCAAGGGGGCTGTGTCCATTGAAATCACCCAACAGCAAAAAGGCAGAGGAAAACTCTCCAATCAGACTGACAAGGTCCTGACGACAAACCAGGACAGAAGGTGGCAGATAGATCTGTCCAGTGGTCGAAGGTGTGTGTGACGTTCCTTGCATTGTTTTCAAATCGTTTTTCTTCGCCACTCATCAGCTGTGCAAATCCAAAATGGCACCCACCAGCAGTGGGACAGTGACCAACTTTCCTACACCCGTGAATTCTTACTGAGCTTTCGATTTTATTCAGACCACAGCGTGCACGATTTAACCAACTTACCGTTTTTAACTGATCCAAACACAGGTGATTTCAAAACTGGTTCTGAACATGCCAAAAGGAAAAGAAAACATGGTCAGCTCGGTGAAAAACAAAGACTGAGAAGGAATGCTAGCCGACTCCCCCCTGCCATCTATCATTTTATCTAATGTTCGCTCGATCAACCCGACCAGCTCCAACGGAAATTTTGACGAACGTTTAGTGTACTCTCGTTTTATGAGAGAATACAGAAATGCTTGTGTTTTATGTTTTACGGAAACATGGTGGTGTGTGACTCTATCTCTGATGACAGTGTGGCCATAGACGGATTTTACCCCCCTCTCAGAACCGACCGTGACCCACTGACCACAGGCAAGGCACACGGGGGAGGGGTGTGTGTGTATGTCAACAATAGATGGTGTGACAATGCTAATGTGACTGTGAGAAGACGGCTATGCACCCCTGATGTAGAACTGATATCGCTGTCTCTGAGACCAAGATACCTGCCTCGGGAATTCGGACAGTTGTTTTTAACAATTGTTTATGCTCATCCTGCTGCCAGTGTGTCATGTGCAGCTGCCCATGTTGTTGATACTGTGCAATTTCTTCCGTCTCTCTTTTCCTGATGCACCCAATTTTATTCTTGGTGATTTTAATAACTGTAAACAGAAGACTGACTCATCCCTTCCATCTTTTAAACAATGTATTACCTGTTTTACTCGTAAAAACAAATGCCCGATCTTTGTTATGGCAACATCAATCACGCTTACAAATCTGAACCCCTACCCCTATCGGAAAATCCAATCATGATGTAGTCCACCTCATACCCGCGTACAGACCTAAAATTCAGACATAAACCCATCATAAAGAAGAAGTTAAGGTATGGGAGCCTGGCAGTATTTTGGAATTACAAGGATGTTTTTGACTGTACTGATTGGTACCTTTTCTTTGAATCCTCTGTCAATATCCATGAAGCAACAGATGTCATATCAGAATATATTATGTTTTGTCAAGATTTAATCATTCCATCAAAAACAATCAAAATCTGAAACGATCAAAGCTAATGAATTTTTGTCTCATGTTTACCCACCCACCATGGAGTCCAAACAAAGGGGCCAGGGCCAAGAAATCACTGTCTTGACCCCTTCCAGGCTTCAGGACAAAACACAACGCATTTCGACCTCTTAGGTCTTCTTCAGGTGAAACAAAAACGAATAAAATAATGAAAATTCACTTAGCTTTGATCGCTTCAGAGTTCAGTGCAACGAAGAAGGCCTTCTGCCTTGCGCTGAACTCTGAAGCGATCAAAGCTAAGTGAATTTTCATTATTTTATTCGTTTTTGTTTCACCTGAAGAAGACCTAAGAGGTTGAAATGAGTTGTGTTTTGTCTTGTGATACGTTCAAAGGCCATATCAGGGCTGTCACCATGTTAAAAATCAACTCACAGGTCATTCATCCACACAAATTCTTTAAAAGACATCGTCTAAAAAACTCATCCAAAACTTTGTTTAAACAAAGATCGCGTCAGGCGGAACATCTCTGAACAGGTTTTCATGGAATCTGCTGTAAAATGTTTGTGTCTCACATCGTGCAAATCCCAACACTCTAAAAGAATATGTTTCATTGTGAGTGGCACATGACACGGAATGCACCAAGGAGCTTCTTCACTCTTTAAAAGGTATGAATGGGTAAAATACGAATGGCCGGTGTGCAGCCGGCACAGAACTGTTTCTT